>JARYGA010007021.1:0-48234 GCA_030545235.1 Helianthus tuberosus
TAATTAAGTTTAGAAAATACCACAACATACTTGTCTTGAAAAAATCGACACCAAATTAAGTTACAAACCATGACATGTTCAACCGAGTTCATAAAGACTCCACAAAAGACTTTAAATAAAACCTGAGTTTAGAAACATGTATCCCGTCCAGGAATAGGATACACCTCCTAAACTCAACAACCATGGATAACATCTCTTATTCACGGCGCAGCTTGAAAAACATGCAACACTTGCCAGATCCACTAGTTCCCTGAAATACATGTAGTTTAAAAATATCAACAAAAGTTGACCGAGTTCATGTGTTTGTGAGTATGTACAAACCTTTGTAAATAGTGTAAGTATGATAGTCCCGGTATGATAGCAAACAAGGAAAAGATTACCAATGGTTTGCAAGGCCACTGATATGTGTGATGGTGTAGGAAGACTCAAACCTAGCAAAGTTGTACCGGGCTTCCGGCTGGAAGACATAGTCACCACTATGGGCCACCCTGGCCTCATGGGTGTGGGCTCGCTACACCCAAATTGATCTATCACTCATGCCCCTTGGTCCTTATACGAGGATTAATGGTCCCAAGTATCCGCCTACCCAATCACATGATCTATGGTTCTTTCCTAGGCTAACCATACCAATAGTATTGTATGTAATCCTTTTGTAACATGTATTTCACCCCCGAAGTAATAAACAAAACAGTTTAGAGAAAAGGGGGACATGAACTCACAGTATTGCGTCCTCAGCTCGTAACTCAAACTCAGTCAGCAACCACGACTACCTACAGTGTACTAACGTCTATTAGACGAACGGGTCGTGCCTTTGCTTAGTATTAATGTTTTGGAGTTACATTTCTGATGTTTCCCAATATTATTCCAAGTTATAATCACTTGTTAAAATAATAATTATTTTAACTTTAAATTATATTTAATTTTTGGAATAATCGTTAAACAATATTTCTGTATTAATAATTCTCATGTATTTATTTCCATATTTCTTTCCCAAGGGTGGGGGTATTTCATACATGTATATTTGTAGTCTTGGATAATATATTTTTAAGTCTCACTTAGAAAATATATATAATTTATTTGTCAAAATTAATGTATTCCAAGAAAATATATATTTTTCCAAAAAATCATATATCTTCTAATATTCTAGGAAAATATATTTTTATCTCCCAAAAATAATATATTTTCTTCCCCTTGTTGAAATATGATATAACTTTGTACTAGTAATAAAAATCATATTTTCATGTCTTCCGTATCCAAAATAATGTTTACCAAAATTATATTTGTAACGGTATTTTCCGGAGTATTTTGTAAGTTACGTTCTTGGGTTTGGTTTCACAATATAAGCGTGTAACTTATGTATTTATCCCGAGAGATTTTTGGTATTATTTTGGAGTTGTAAATTCTTGGTATTTGTAAGTTATATTATTTTACCCTAAAATAATATAACTATTCCATAAAGTATACAAATATTCACACAAGTGTCTTAATATAAAATATATATTTATCCATTTTTATTTACAAAAACCAACCTCCGATACTTCGTATTTTTGTAACAAAACCTATGGCAAAGTTTATAATGAAAAACATAGTTTAAAACATACTTGTAAACACTTGTTTAGAAAATATTTTCTAAGTGTTTGTATTGTTTGAAAATTTTGCCATAGTTCCCTTTGAAAATGGAGGTGTCCATGCTATTTAGCATATCATTTTCTTTTCAAAAAAAACATCACACAATAATCAACAATCAACCCTAAACATTATTATACTTACCAAGTGCAAAAACAAGCTATCTATACCAAGATCATGAACTTGAGTTTTCGTAAAAACTTGTAGTAACTTGGTAAAGTGTTTAGTGGGTTTAGTTACCCTTTAAAGTGTGTTTATTCCTCTAAAAATCTCATTCTTAAAGAAACTAGGTGTTTACAACTTGTAAACATATTTTACAAAAATGTTTATTTATAACATCTTCTTGTTTCTCTAGTATTTCTACACTTGTTTTTCCACTAAAAATAGTGTAGGTTTAAGTAAAAACCATGATCTTCTAAAAATCATACTTTGAACTTCGTTTTCTTGGTAAATCATTCATAAATCTTGAATCTATAGGTTTACTAGCTTACTTTGTTTATTATTTTTCAAGAAACCATTTCATTTATCAAGTTCATGTTTACACAAGAAGATGATCATCCTATGTTGTTACATAATCACCCTCCCATTTGCTAGATTATGTGTTTAATCACCATCTAGCAAGCTCCATGTGATGATTAACATCATCATCTCAAGAAATCAACAAGCAAGCAACATACATATACTAAACAACATCATTTTGTCCATGTTTCATCATATGTTAGGCTTTTGTTCAAGATTCAAGATTATGTCTTTTAGTGTTCTTGTTATTTGCATCATAATACATATCTTTTAACCATTATAAATATGAAATAACAAGGGTTGTGAGAGCCTTACTACTAGCTTTAATCTAGGGAAGAACAATGATGAAAATGGAGTGGATAAAAGCAAACGGAAGAGGTCCTTGATGATCCACAAGCTCCAAGCTTCGTTAGTGACATTCTTACACCTCAAGATGAGCTTGGAATGATTGGACTTGAAATGAAACAATGGTGGTATGGGTGTAGGGTGTTCGGTCGAGAGCTTTATGAGGGAGAGAGTGAGAGTTATGGTGAGAAGATGAAGGTGTGATCTTGTGTACTTATAACCAACTTAGAGTTTTATCCAAAGGTTCTAATGCTTCCCAAAGTACACTCAAATCTCATCATATCCAAGAGAAGATTATGGAAGGATTTAGAGAGATTGAAGAAATCTTGAGGTGGGGCCATCCCTTGGGTCGTAAACAAGGAAGGGGGGGGGGGTTAATTGTTACTTGTAAAGATAAGTGGGTAATTAGCTAGGGTGTTAAGTGTAAAGTCTAGTGTTTTATGTGTATCTTGCATTATGTAGTATGTTAGGGTGTTCGGGAACCATAACTAGCTCAGAAAAAGTAAAACAATGCTTCTAGCAATATTTTGGTGTTTCGGGTAATGTCCGGTTGTTCGGTTAGATACCGGTTCGTTAAAGTGTCAAGTTATTCCGTTTAGTGTTCATTAAGTACCCTTTTGTGACACTTTTAATTCCCGACACTTAGGAAAACATACAGGACCATTTTGCCATATTTTTGCATGTTACTAGCATGTTAAAATGCTGATTTTTGCTAATTAATGCAGAATTCTGCACTTTTAGTGGGTTTTAGGCACTTTCCGGCACTTAAACTATCACCTAGTGAAGCAGTTTTATGGTCCTTAGTTCCCTACACTCCATACTAGTGTAGTACCTTGTCTCTGGCCCTTACGGGGTCTCAAAACACTGTCTGTCTATGTACTGACATTGTCAGCATGTTTTCTGAGTTATCCGTTAACTGTGCTAACTGTGCTTTGTGCATCGTTTATGTCACTAAAGTTTGTATGTGATGAATGGTGTGACAGTATGAAATGTGATGCACATGTATGTATGATACAGATATCAGAAAGCAGTTTATATCATCAATTGTAATTAAGCACAGTCATTAAGCATAAATCAATATTAATTAATTGTACGGATACCTGGATTTATGAGGGTTGTCACAGAAACCAAGCGGCTATTCTCACAAGAAACGAAAAATGAGCATTTAGTTTAAAGATGTGTATTTGTATGCTCAATAAAGGATCAAAACTCACTTTTTGTGGGAATGAGTTTTCTATGTGATCAAGTATATATAATCAAATTTTAACTAGATTTGTCATGCCGTTTCATAATTTTCTTATGTTGGTTCTTTTTATCACGACGCTATCGGTTGTAAATTTGTAAAAGTATAACCTTTTTTTAGAACTTGAAATTCCCAAATTAAACCTAGACAAGTAAAAAAAATGAAAAATTGTTGAAAAAATTTGGGGTGTTTAGCGGTTCCAATAGCGTTTTGTATAAGGCTTGTAATTAGGACATGCTAGATTCAAGGTTTTAGCATCCCCCCCACACTTAAATTACACATTGTCCTCAATGTGTCCCAAAAACAAGTTTTTAGGTTGATTGAATGTGTAAAAAGATGTGAAAAAGCAAAAATTTATGTTACTGGGCGTCTGGACACGACCCCGTGTTGGGTGAACACGACCCCATGGTCAGAGTGCCAGTAACGAGAACTTACAGAAGGTGGACACGGGGGCGTGTCGGCTGGGCACGACCCTGTGTCTGGTAAAAATCTGCAGAATTTTGACAAACAGCAGGTCTGGGGCAATGGGCACGGGGGCGTGTCGGCTGGACACGACCCCGTGTAGACAATCTGCAAAGGTGTAAAACAGGTTTCTGGCTTCGGTTTTGCTGTCCCGGCTTTAGTAGTACTAATGTTTAGTACTCTAAGCCTCTTATGTACCTGTTTTATCAATAAACACTACACCAAACCATTACAAGCAACCTAAATTACCATTGTTCAAACATCCATACCACAAAGTTAAAATAAAGAAAATGCAGAAAAGTAAAAAGTGTTAGAGGAAAGTAAATTGTTCAACACACGGCATGCAGGCCGAAAATTGTTCATGAGATAAGGGGGTTAACCTGTGAGACCTTCAACCAGCTGCTCCTACCTCCACTCCCCTCGATCAATCCTTATCCTCGTCTTCATCATCATCATCTCCTCCATGCCCCGCCATGTACTCCCGGATGTTCCCAATGTCATCCTGTATGTCGAATATGTTTCTATCAATTGCTCCGAATCGGGTGTACGTGTTACTGGCCATGTTGTAGGTGTTCCTGGTGCACATGAGGTTTTCCTGCAATAAATCATTTAAACTTTGGAAGTTAGGAAAACCGCATCCTTGAGAGGAGGATTGGCCCGGATCACCCTAGGGCTGGTAATGGTACTGAGGAGGAGGTTGGAAATGTGGAGCGTGTAAGACGAGTGCCTCTTGCGGGTTCGAAGCATGCCCCTGGACTCTTTGGAAGCTAACCGTCCCGTCTTCTGCTTCATAAATCAGGTTCATGGAGCGGCAGATGGCTATGTCCACTCTTCCCAAACATGGGCTCTTTTGGAAAGACCTGGGCATGTTCACAAAATTTTTGAAGAGACGGTATATCCACCCCCCAAAGAAGATAGGGGTCGGGGGAGTAGCAAGCTGGTTCCAATGCATGTTTTGGAGCAGGAGGTATGGAACGTCAAGGTTGGTGCGGGTATGAATGCAATGAAGGACCACCAGATCTCTTAACCCTACAACGCCACTGCTGTCGTGCCTTTGGCTAAGAGAGTAAGTGAGGACCCTATGGATATAACGATAAAGAGGGTCCCTCAAATTAGTGCTCTTAGTGCTGCTTGGATTGTAGTTGCCTTCTCCTATTTGCGCCCAAGCAGCCTGGCGTTGGTTTTCTGGTATTTCACGTAAACCTCCGGTGTTTTCTTCATCCCCCACATCTTCCTCCGCATACAACCCAACTATAGACCCAAACTGTGATACCGAAATTGAGTACTTAGTCCCCCTACACCGGAATTCTACCCCATCATTATCAAATGGGTCGGCTCTTGTTTTAAACGCGAATGTGCTGTAGAATTCTAGGTTATATTCATGGACTGAGCGAAGTCGAGTGCATAGGGCGGCTCTTAGTGGGCCGGTGACTAGGTTGTTAAATCGGTCAAGCTGGTTCACTGCTCCTAGAAGATCCATGCATACTTGTCGTGGGTATTCCTCCGGCCTGGTTCGAAGCACGTCGTATCTTGCTTTAGCATCCAACTCATTTGCATTAAACCGAGTGAATTTCTTGGCCATCTGAAAGGAAACACCAAACAATTAGCACGAAACAGTGAGATTTTCGGAGAAAACTGAAAACAGTCGGCTGAACACGGCCACGTATTCAGCGGACACGCCCCGAGTTGGTCTGAAATTGGCTGGACACGCCCCCGTGCTCAGCGAGCACGACCCCGTGTCCAGACGTCTGTTTCCCAAAAATCCCATTTTTCGACCTGTTCCCGAAAACTTGAAAATTTTTGGTCCAGTAGGGGTGGTTTTCCCCGAAAATGAAACCCCAAGTGCCGTTTTTCCCAAAACAAACCGTTTACCCCTTCAATTTTATCTTTTTCGGTTCAAAAACAAGGGTTTGGGGTTTTTGTGAGAAATCGGGCAAATTTACAAACACTACAAGTTGATTTACTTCCTTTAACATGTATCTATACTAACGCTAACATATCTAAAGCAAAAATTTGAGATTCGATCCGGATGAAGTTCAAGAACCCTAGATTTTCCCCAAATTTTTGATGTTAAACTACATGCAAATGCTTAATCTAACTACCAATAATGATAGAATCATACCTTGATGTTGTTAGAAGTAGAGGAGACATTGAAATCTTGCAGAAAAATGGCCTGAACCAGAGAGTTTTCGGGGAAACGGGGCGTGTGGAATGAAGAAACTGTTATGAAAAAGGGGTTTTATCCCGATAGTTGCGCGGACACGGCCCCGTGGGCGGGCAATTTTGATTTTTTTTAAGTGCTCGTGTGAGTGCCCTGTTTCCTAAAAACTTGGCTAGAAGACTTACCGATTTAGATGTCATCCTGCTTGTTCGCAACTTACCAGGTATGATGTTGATGCTTTCATTCTTCGATCGTTTGAAGTGAGATTTCTTCCTCCTCATCCTCAATGAATCCTTGATAGAGCTTCAGCCGTTGGCCATTGACTTTGAATGGAATTCCATTCCGAGATTTAATTTCTACTGCACCGTGAGGGAAAATATGGGTGATGGAAAAAGGTCCTGACCACCTAGACTTTAATTTACCAGGAAATAATCGAGGTCGTGAATTAAACAATAGAACTTGATCTCCTACTCGAAATTCATTAGGTTTAATGTGTTTATCATGCAAATTTTTCATTCTTTCCTTATAAATTTCGGAGTTAGAGTATGCATAATTCCTTAGTTCGTCTAATTCATTTAATTGACAAAATCGATTTTTACCGGCAAATTCTAAATCTAAGTTTACATTTTTAATTGCCCAGTAGGCCTTGTAT
This sequence comes from Helianthus tuberosus, assembly GCA_030545235.1. Taxonomy (NCBI): domain Eukaryota; kingdom Viridiplantae; phylum Streptophyta; class Magnoliopsida; order Asterales; family Asteraceae; genus Helianthus; species Helianthus tuberosus. The sequence continues at coordinate 7,009 of JARYGA010007021.1, forward strand.
GCAATTTCTACTGGCAAATGACAACTTTTTCTATAGACGAGCTTATATGGGGTTGTACCTATTGTGGTTTTATAAGCAGTTCGAAAAGCCCATAAAGCGTCATCTAATTTATCAGCCCATTCATTTTTATTTAACCCTATGGTTTTTTCGAGTATTCATTTTAAACCTCTATTAGTCACTTCGGCTTGTCCGTTTGTTTGAGGGTAATATGCCGTTGAGACCCGATGATAGACCCCATATCTTGTTAAAAAAATTTCAAGTTGATGGTTACAAAAATGGGTACCTCTATCACTTATTAATGCTTTAGGTGTTCCAAAACGAGAGAATAATTTTTTCAGAAATCTTACCACGACTCTTCCATCATTTGTTGGAAGTGCCTCAGCCTCGGCCCATTTAGACAAGTAATCTACTGCCACAAGTATATATTTGTTTCCTTTTAACGGTGGGAAAGGTCCCATAAAGTCGAGTCCCCACACATAAAAAATTTCACAACACAAGAATGCCATTTTGTGGCATTTCGTTTTTGAAAGAAATATTACCTGTTCTTTGGCAAGCATCACATGTTTTGACAAGACTTTGGGCGTCTTTGTAAATGGTTGGCCAATAAAATCCTGAATCGAATACCTTTCATGCGGTACTAGCGGCACCATGATGTCCTCCGTATGGACCTTTATGACAGTGGCGGAGAATTCTTCTTGCTTCACTACCATGTATGCATCGGTGGATGAGTTGATCGGCACACATTTTGAAAAGATAAGGATCTTCCCAAAAATAATTCTTCACATCACAAAGAATTTCTTTCTTTGATGATGTGGCCAACCTTTTGCGACTATACCACTAGCTAGGTAGTTAGCGTAGTCGGCGTACCATGGTTCTTCTCTGTACTCCACCATCTCCAAGGACTCCGTTGGAAAATTTTCATTTATTTGCTCGTCCCTGGTTGCCTCCAAAGCTGGGTCTTCTAAGCGCGAAAGATGATCTGTTGCGGTGTTTTCTGCTCCTCTTTTGTCTTTGATTTCAATATCAAATTCTTGAAGGAGTAGAATCCACCGAATCAAACATGGTTTAGCATCCTGTTTCTTGAAGATATATCGAATGGCTGCATGATCTGTATAGACTATTGTTTTAGAAAGAACAAGATAAGAACGAAATTTATCAAAAGCAAATACCACAGCTAGTAACTCTTTTTCGGTTGTTGTGTAATTTTCTTGTGCATCGTTAAGTGTTTTACTAGCATAATAAATTGGGTGAAAATGCTTTTCTTTTCTTTGTCCCTAGACAGCTCCAACTCCAAAGTCACTTGCATCACACATGATTTCGAAAGGTAATTTCCAATCTGGCGCTATCATGATAGGTGCATTGACTAGCATTTCCTTTAGTGTTAGAAATGCTTGGTTGCAATCCTTGTCAAAGATGAAAGGGGCATCTTTTCAAGTAATTTTGTTAGAGGTCTTGAGATTTTAGAAAAGTCTTTGATAAATCGTCTATAGAATCCGACATGGCCTAAGAAACTTCTGATAGCTCTAACGGAGGATGGGGGTGGTAATCGAGAAATAGTGTCTATTTTGGCTCGATCAACCTCCATTCCCTCGCTTGAGATTTTGTGACCGAGTACTATTCCCTCTGTTACCATGAAATGGCATTTTTCCCAATTAAGGGCGAGGTTAGTTTCCTCACATCGGGATATCATTCGTTCAAGGTTATCGAGGCATTGGTCGTATGAATCTCCAAAGATAGAAAAGTCGTCCATGAAGACTTCCATTGTCTTTTCTATCATGTCATGGAAGATGGCCACCATGCAACGTTGGAAGGTTACGGGGGCATTGCATAGACCGAATGGCATGCATCGATAAGCAAAAGTTCCATAGGGACATGTAAATGTTGTCTTTTCTTGGTCTCGGGTGCTATCGGGATTTGAAAGTAACCTGAAAAACCATCCAAGAAACAGTAAAATTTATGACCGGATAATCTTTCTAACATTTTATCAATGAAGGGTAAAGGAAAGTGATATTTCCTTGTTGCTTCATTTAATCACCTATAACCATGCAACGTTGGAAGGTTACGGGGGCATTGCATAGACCGAATGGCATGCATCGATAAGCAAAAGTTCCATAGGGACATGTAAATGTTGTCTTTTCTTGGTCTCGGGTGCTATCGGGATTTGAAAGTAACCTGAAAAACCATCCAAGAAACAGTAAAATTTATGACCGGATAATCTTTCTAACATTTTATCAATGAAGGGTAAAGGAAAGTGATATTTCCTTGTTGCTTCATTTAATCACCTATAATCTATACATACCCTCCATCTTGTGACGGTTCTCGTTGGTATTAATTCATTTTTCTCGTTAGTTATTACCGTCATACATCCTTTCTTTAGAACTACTTGTACGGGACTTACCCAAGGACTATCGGAGATTGGGTAAATGAGTCCGGCGTCAAGTAATTTGATGACTTCGTTTTTAACCACTTCTTGGACATTTGGATTTACTCTTCGTTGGGGTTGTATTACCGATTTATAGTTATCATTCATTAAAATTTTGTGCGTGCACATGGAAGGACTTATTCCTTTAATATCTACAAGCTTCCATGCGATCGCATTTTTGTGTTTTTTCAAAAGTGTAATTAATTTTTCTTTTTTTAAGCTAGATAATTTAGATGAAATAATTACAGGTAATTTACCATCTTTGTCTAGAAAAGCATATTCCAAACCTTTTGGGAGTTCTTTGAGCTCAAGAGGTGGGTCTTTAGGAGACTCCTTATTTGGTTGCTCATTTTGATCAAGAACTACAAAAGTTTGTTCTATGGCGACCTCTTCTTCAACAAAGTGGTCAATTTCTTCTCTTGTATCGGGTGGTTCATCTTCATCTTCAATTAGGGGGTCATTATTGCCGAATGGATATTTCATTGAACGCTCAAGATCGACACTCTTTTTAAATGCCCCTAATTAAATAGATAGATTGTTGCGCTTCTGGTTTTTCAAAGCTTCGTGGGTTTTTACAAAAGGTCGTCCCAACACTAGAGGAGCGTCATCAAGGATGACAAAATCGGTTGGGATTACCATTTGATTTGTTTGGACCAGGACATCCTCAACTATACCGATTGATTTTATTACTTTCCGATTAGATAGAAAAATGGGTATTTAAAGTGGAGAAAAATCACTAATACTTAATTTTTCGAAAATGTAGTTTGCCATTACATTAACACAAAGATCTTTATCAATTGTAACATTACTAATAAAGGAGTTTTGAAAAAAAAACATGGAACCGGTGTAATGTTGATTGCAAATGGGTCTTCTTTTATAGCGAGGTTTGATCATTTGTTAAGTTAACGCTTACCGTTTCGTCAATTTTAGTGTTAGTGTTCAACTCTTTTAAAAACTTAGCATGAGTGGGTACTAAACAATGATTTTTGAAAGAATGTGACAAGAGATTATTTTTTCAAAATTAGACTCTTCTTGAATTTTAACGTTGTCGGACTCACCTTTTTCGTTGTTTAACTCATGTGTCGGTTTTTCACTTATTTGTTCTTCCATTTTTACATTTTCAACTATCTCTTTTTTATTACAAGTTAACCCTTCTCTTGCGCGGGACTCCTCTTCCCTTGCGCGAGATTCTTTTATGCAACGTTCGATAGTTTTAATGTGTTCTATTATCCTATCGGCTATGTCGGTGATAGAATACGGATCAGGATCCTCAAAGCTTGAATCTGGATGTTCGATCCTTGGTTCCTCATAATACTCATATGAAGTAGATGGTTCACACCATTGTTCTTCATTGTAAGTATATGATGGATAAGGGTCGTAATTTGTTCTTCATAATACTCATATGAGGTGGGTTGTTCACGCCATGGTTCCTCATAATAAGCATATGAAGGTGGAGGCTCATATCTTGGTTCCTCAAAGTATGAGTATGATGGCTCATACCTTGGTTCTTCAAAATATGAGTATGAGGGGGGAGGTTCATACCTTGGGTCTTCATAAGATGTGTATGAAGTCGATGGCTCGTACCTGGGCTCCTCATAGTAGGTGTATGAAGTGGATGGTTGAAATAAGTCACAATATTGAACCGAGTGCTGGTCACCACAAATGGTGCAATAATCTTCCCTGTAATCATCCTCCTCATAGGTGTAGTTATAGCCTCCTGAGTATTGATCCATAAGAATCACTCAGCAGACCACAACAGAGTCTCGAGACCAGAAAACAAAAATAAAAACGGAAACAGAGGCTGGACACGGCCCCGTGTTCAGTGGACACAGCCCGTGTTCAGGATCTGTATCTGGGCGTTTGAATTAAAGTGACTGGTTTTGTTGAGCACGAGGGCGTGTTCAGTGAGCACGACCCCGTGTTCAGACTCTGTATCTGGGTGTTTTTATGAAAAATATTGTGACAACCCTCAAATTTACATGTAACCGTACAGTTTATTAATAATAATTAATGTGCTTGACGACTGTGTGGAACTACGTAACTGCTTTCTGATATCTGTGTTATATTTACGTGCGCCTGTTAATACAATAGTAATGTACAGAAAAGTCATTAAATAGTCCGTAATGATTTCCTAAGTGTTAGAAATTAAAAATGTTACAAAAAATATATAAATAGGACACGTTACGAATTAATTTAGCACTTTAACGGAGTAATATCCAACCGAACAACCGGACTCTACACGGAACCTAAGAATATTGTCAACGACATTGTTTTTCTTTTTCTGAGCCAGTTAGGGTCCCCGAGGACCCTAACACCCATTATAACATGCAACACACATCATACACTAAATAAGCTCCTAACTTATCTTAACTAGTACTTAACTTATCTAGTTAGAAATGAACCGAATACCCTCCCCCCCTTGTAACCGATCGGTTCCCTCTAGGGGACACCATCCTTACAATTTGATTATTTTAATCCAAAGTGTCCCATATCTAGCAAGCACTTGGTCCTATGGTTAAACAAGTTTAATGGTTTATAAATAAACCTCTTGGATCCTAAACACTTCACATAACCCACTAAACAAAATCAACTCTTTCTCTCCCTCCCTTGCTTGGATCGGCCGAGAACCACACACCCACATCCATCACTTTTCGATTTCATTCAAGCCATTCCAACCTCATACAAGTGTGAAGGATCACGCATAAGGAAGCTCGGTACACCCGGATTGCCAAGGACCTCACTACGTTGCTATTAACCACTCGTTTTTCGTCTATTTTCTTCCCTAGCCTCGAGCTAGTAGTAAGTGACTCTAAACATCTTCTTGATCTATTCTAAAGTGGTTAATAAGAGTTTCGTCGGTTGAAAATCACTAACATATAAGATCGATCACCAACTAAAAGTCTACTAAAGTGATGATCAAGGTGGTTAATGGATGAATATTAGTGTAAATCATGTAGATCTTGTGTGATTATGATTATTGGTTGATTATCTGATGTCTTGCTGGTTGGTATTGATGTTTAGTGTCGTTGTGATTAATAAACTTGCTAACGGAAATCAATCGAACGCGAACTAGGAAGTTAAAAAGTGAAAACAGAATCTGTCCCGGTTTTACAGCCAAATTCAGTTGGCTGTAAACAGGTCATAAACTCAACGAAAAACCGATATTTTGAATCTAAAATATGTTATTATGAAATACGGTTCTAATGGCACTGGAATCGTAATTTTTGGACTTCGTTTACTATTTTTAATGTGTCGATTTGTAACAACAGCTTAAGCGGAATTTGGACAGCAATAAATGGGTGTCATACTTTCAGTCATAACCTGAGTTTTGTGATGAATCAGACCATGAATTTGTACAGTAGATGACAACCGATGCATTTGTAATTACCCCACTGGAATTTCGTAAATCGGACCCTCGATAAATTTTAAATAAATTATCTCGTGGACTATGGTCAGAAAAATATAAATCTGAGTTCAGTCCGGAAAGTGAATTTTTATAAAATATTGTTAATGAACCGGACCCCGATATTTTTGCACAATAAAATTTGGAACGTTTAAGACATTCTGTAAAAATTTGGGAATTTTTGGAACAGTTTAACTATTTTATTTAAATGTCTGAAAACAGCCGGTTTTGAATATTTAAGCTGAAACGACATAAGTTGTGACTTGCGTGTCTAAATGTCGAGTATGCTATCTGTGAATGATCTAACATGTATATGTGTTACGTGCACTATCGTATGTTTGCTTATGAGTGGGGAATGGATGGGAAGTATATATATGGGCATAAACAGTTAAAGTAATGCATGTTATGTGATAGATACGTGTAGGAACTTTGTGCTCTATGTGAAACCACTAAATGACTAACTGGTAATCATACTAGGACGTGATTGACCAACCTTGATTCCTAGCTATTTGTGAGAGTCAAACCGAGCAACCGAGGTGAGTTAACACTTTTCGACAAAGCATGGTAATTCCCGGTGGGAATGGGAATGGGTTCAGGAATAGGGATTCCTCGTCCTTTGAGACGTGTTCAGGAATGTAAATTCCTCGTCCTTTGGGACGTGTTCAGGAATGTGGATTCCTCGTCCTGTTGGGACGGATTAGACTTACCGGACTAGAACTCTATCAGCGAAGTCCCTCCCTTTTTGTATCGACTTAATCGCCGAGGCTATGGCGAGCGGGTCATTAGTTAATAGCACTATTAGGTTTAACAAACCTCACACCGTGCCAGTTGGACGGGTGTGTACTAATGGACTATGGCACGTCGGTGGTGATAGAACACCGACGCTAGGGCACAATTGATTTTTGTTAGTAGTCGATATGATAAACGAGTCTGGTAGTTTAAAATACTGGGGTAGCTCCCCACGGCCAAAGTGCCGGGCTGGATAGCCAGGGAAGGTGGACATGGGATGGTTAACTAATAAACGTTTTTGAACTATGGGGTAACCCCCACGGCTGGATAGCCGAATGAGATTAAACTATGTTTTTGGAAACAACTCTAAAATGGACAACCAACCGTGAACTCACTCAACTTTGTTGTTGACTCGTTATTACATGCTTTGCAGGTCATTAGATGCTATGGAGCTTGCATATGGAGGTGGTCGTTGTGGGATGCGAACTGATATGTCCCGTACTTAATGAATAAACTTTATGAACTTATTAAACCTACGTTTTGGACTTTAAACTTATGAACTATGGACTTATGTTTTGAACTTATGTTTTATGCTTCCGCTGTTAACCTAAAATCGGTTTACTTCCTTTTGGTCACCAATCGTATTGTATTTGGTTTTATTTACTTAATTATGTTGTTCAATATGATTGGTGGCTCGATCCTGGTCATGTCACGCCTCCAAGCGGTGATACTCCGCATGGTGGATTTTGGGGGTGTGACAAATATGCAGCACGACCCCTTGTTCAGTGAGCACGGCCCGTGTTCAGTTTACTGTAAATGCAAAACTAACTAAAATGCAGAAAAATGTGCGCGCGTTTTGAAAAAGTTTTGAAAAACTGATTAGGCCGTCGATTTTAAGTTAAGCTTTCTTAAAATCCTTGTGTCCCCGGAAACGGCGCCAAAAACTTGATGCGCGTGTGGTGTTATAGGATTTTATGTATATTTTTAGCCCTTTTTACACGTTAGTCAAGTTTTAAATTTATAAAACACGATACTTTACTAACACCAAACACACATATAGGCAAGTGCACCCATTGTGAGCGTAGTATAGTGTTGGTAAGATACCGAGGTCGTCCAAGGACACAAGAGCTTTTAATACCGGTTTATCCTCAACGTCTAATCAAATCAAAAGTTCGAAAAATGTTTTAAACTAGAAAATAAAAACTAAAAATGCTGAAAATAAAAATAAAACAGATAGACAAGATGAATCACTTGGATCCGACTCGTGTTTAGTGTAACCTTTGATTACTTTCGCACTTTTTAAAAGATTATCTTAGTTATTGTAGTAGGCCCCTCTTTTGAAGGTAACGTTACCCTCAACCCAGTAGTTTGAGTCAGCAAGGATACAATCCTAAAGGGTTGGATTATTGAAAGATAATTAATTAAGTTATTAATGCGTAATGTGGTAGGCCCCTCTTTTGAAGGTGACGTTACCCTCGGCTAAGTAGTCTGAGTCAGCAGGGATATAGTCCTAAATAGCCGGGTTAATGTTTTAATAGTAGTTTACATATGAGGGGATCAAGAAGTTCGGACCCCCGCCATCGAATACCAGTGGGTATTGAAGGAGGTCCTACTAAAGTTGACCCAGGTCCTTGCAGGATCTATACACTGAACAAGGCAAGACTCTTACCAAACCATTCCCTTAACCCCCGACCAGGTAGCCAACATATCTCCATATAGACCGTGGAGATATGAATGGTGAAAATCTTTTATTTTATATAGACAGTAAAATAACGCCAAGACACCACGGACAAATGATAAGGAAGATTCACCTTCAACATAAGAAACTAGTTATTAAAGTCATTAATACATAACCAAATAAAAAGTGCGAAAAGATTAAAAATAAAAAGTATTACACTAGACACTTGTCTTCACCAAGTGATGTAAGAGACTTAGGCAAACATGGCCTTTGGTTGTCAAGAACTCTTACGATCAATCTTTGCCAAGGGATGGTTTGCAAATGAGCCAAGCACCCCTATTTATAGCCTGCACAGAAGCCCGGACACGGTCCCGTGTCCATTGGGCACGGCCCCGTGTCCACCCATCTTCTCTTTCTTCATTAATTGCAGTTTGTCTGCATTAGTTAACCACGCCCCCGTGTCCGATAGGCACGACCCCGTGTGCAGAAGCGTATCTGTACTATCAAGATTTTCCTAGATTCTGTGAATCGAAGAGTTGACCATGGCCCTGTGTCCGCTGGACACGCCCCCGTGGTGGGTGATAGAAGCTTCTAAAACTTTGTCTTTTCTGCAGACACTTGGGCACGCCCCCGTGCTCATTGAGCACGGGCGAGTTCAGCCTTCTGTTCTCTTGTTTTTGCTTGGGAAGATGCTGTCGGGGGGTCAGGCATGCCACGTTTATTCCTTTTCTTGTATTTGTGTTAGATTTAGCTGCCTTTTTGCTTCTTTTGTTCATTTGAGCTCATTTAATCCTGAAAATATAAAAGGAAGACAAAAACACACTTTTTCCAACATTAGTACTAAAAAAGGGTTAGTTTTATGCCATATTTGATGTAATTTATATGTTGCATTTTGCACACATCATTAAGTAAGTTATTAATGCAAAATGTGGTGAACACCTCTTCCGAGGCAGCGATCACCCTCAACCTGTTGGTCTGAGTCAGCAGGGATACAGTCCTCGCAGGTTGGTTTAATGTTTTAGTAAAAGTTTAAGAATAAGAGATTCAAGCTTTTTGCACCTCTCCCGTGGTGGGTAATGCCTGCTCCGACTCGTGAGGTGTTACTGGGCTTGAACCAGGTTCTCGCAGGATCTATACACTGAACGAGACATAGAATTACCCAAACCACCCTTCTAACCCCCTTCAAGGCAATTAACACGCTTTATATTGACCGTAAAGACATGAAAATGTTGAATCAACGAACATATGAACAATGATTGAGTAAATTAGCCTTCAATAAAAAAAAACTATTTATTAACGTCATTAATACATACCCAATTAAAAAGTAGCCAAAGATTGGAAATCATAAAAGAAAATACATAAAAGAAAAGTCTTCACCAAGTAATGTAAGCATTTAGCCAAAATGTCCTTTGTTTGAGAAAGATTCTTACGATCAATCTTGGATCCTGAGACTACACACACACTCTAAAGATGGAAAGATGGATGATGGTCTTGTAGTGGTGGTGGTGGAGTGGTGGCAAGTGAGAGAGAAGTTGTTTGCCAAGGGATGAGTTGAAGTGGAACCAAGAACTTCTATTTATAGCTGTAAACATAAGCTTCAGCATGACCTGTGCCCGCCTGGCACGGCCCCGTGCCCATCTCTCTCTCTCATCCACATTAACTGCTTGTTAGATGTTGTACTAACACGGCCCCGTGTGTCAACGGCACGGCCCGTGGCCAAAGTACTTATTGTGCTATCATAGATTCTCCAAATATTTGAGTTGACCACTCCCCGTGTTGGCTTAGCACGGCCCCGTGTTAGTTCCCATTTTTGTCTTTTGCAGTTGTCTTTTTCTTCTGCTCAGTATCCAACCTTGGACACGGCCCCGTGTCAGCCTTTTGTTCTTGTTATTTTGAGGTTTGGATGTGATTCGGGGCTTGGCGAACTGCGGAAATTCCTTCTTCTTTATATTTATGTTGGATTTTGCTGTCTTTTTGCTCCTTTTGCAAATTTAAGCTCTTTTATCCCTGAAAATATAAAAGTAACGAAAACACGAACTTTTTCCAACATTAGTATTAAAAAAGGGTTGCTTTTACGCCGTATTTGACATAATTTATATGTTGCATTTTAATCACATCAAATACCACCACACTTGAATCTTTGCTTGTACTCAAGCAAAACTCTATTACGTGGCTTACACACCCAAACGAAATAGGTAGAAGAGAAGGTTTTTGGGTCTTATCTTTAGAGTGTCGGGTATCCAAGTTTTAAATATATTTTGTTTTTTTATTTTATTTACAATCCTATTCGTCATGATTTATTTAAAACTTAATTTACGAAAAATTATTTACTTTGGGCATAATATGCCTTTATAAAATTCCATTTAGTTATATACAAATTTACATACCTAAAAAGTATTCACTCAACACTCGGCCAATATTAAGTGAAACGCTCGTGCCCGATTTGGAACTTACTCCTACCATAGGATTGACAATCAATCAAACCTCCTCCTTTTGACGTTAAATCCTTATAAGTATCAAGAGGACTTTGAAGGGTAGGTGGTGGTTCGGGTATAGTAAGTTTTATTCGAGAAAGGGGTAAAAACGTAAACTATCGGTTTTTTCTATTGCTTTTTGGCTTAGCAAAAAAAAAATATTCTTTGGCATGTTTTTCAAATTTTTCTGATTTTTTTTTGCCAAGATTGAAACTGAGCCATAATCGTAATTTCATAACCGATCAATTTACAAAAATGAAGGATGAAAAATGAAAAGGGGTAGTTTTTGTGGGTTTGAAATAAAAAAGGTTTTAAGGCTCAAAGGGTTTAACTGAGGGGGGTGTTTTTGTATAAAGCAAAGAAAATAAAGGTTTTGTTTGAAAAATGGGTTTGTCCTAATGCCTCTATCATTTACTTACTTGGATTTTTATCAGTAAGGATTTGGAACGTATCGGGTTGTCAAGTTCTAGATTCGTAAGAACCAAACGGGCTATTCACACAAGAAACAAAAATTGAGCAATTAGTAAAGATGTATATTTTTATGCTCGGTAATGGCTCAAAACTCACTTTTTGTGGAAAAAGGGTCATAGTGTAAAAATGTATATATAATCAAATTTTACAAAGATTTATCATGCCCGTTTTTGTAATTTTTCTAGATTGGTTCTTTTTATCATGACACTATCGGTTGTAAATTTGTAAAAACATAATTTTTAGAACTTGTTTACCCAACTAAACTTAAGATAAGTGAAAAAAAATGAAAAGAAAATTTTTGAAAAAGTTTGCGGTGTTTAGTGGTTCCAATGTGAGTTTTGTGTAAGGCTTGGTTTAGGACAAACGATTCATGGGTTTTTATTATTCTCCCCCCACACTTAAATTACACATTGTCCTCAATGTGTCTCAAAAAGGATTTATTTTGGAAAAATGTGTAAAAAGTATGAAAATAACAAAAAAATTGGTTACTGGCACTTGCAGCACGGCCCCGTGCTATGGGGACACGGCCCCGTGTTCAAAGTGCCAGTAACAAATGAAATTAGAAGACTTACAGTGGGGTGGCCACCGGGGCGTGCTGGGTGAGCATGACCCGTGCCACCTTCTGGACAGGGTTTGTGTGACAACAACAAGACGGGCATGGGGGCGTGCTGGCTGAGCACGGCCCCGTGCTGCAGCAACTGTTTTGCAAAAATGAGTCAGGAGGCTTCTGTTTTACATGCAAGGGTTCCATTTCGCCATCCATTTTCCTCTATTGAGTGTGTCTTATTCCTACAAAGCTAAATACTCAAAAGAAAACGCTAAACTAGATATTAAACTAAAATTAAACTAAATTTAAACTAAGATTAAACTACTAAACTAATGGATAATCCATGGAATGCCTCCATGGTGCACCACGTTTATAAGGGTCCTTGGCTAGACCCAAAGTCGGTCAAATGTTACCCGCGCGGGACGACTCACATCCCGAGTTTTAGCGTTGCAATGCATCGTTTAAGCTTGAGTCAATCACGTTGAGGTATTTGAGCGGATCATCCTCTGCTCGTTGCCCAACTTCAAACTTGACATCCTTTTCACCAACCCTTAATGTTTGTTGTCATTCGCTCATATCTACCACAGCTCGTGCGGTGGCAAGGAAAGGTCGTCCTAGTATGAGCGAAATTTCGGTGTCTTCTTCCATGTCTAGAATAACAAAGTCAGCAGGAAAAAAAATTCTCCTACCTTTATCAAAAAGTTTTCTATGATACCTTGAGGGTATTTTACCGACCGGTCCGCAAGTTGAATGCTCATTTTCATAGGATTTGGTTTTCCCATTCCTAGTCAGTTGAATACAGAGGCCGGGATTAAATTATTGCTAGCCCCTAAGTCGGCTAATGCATTTCTTATTGGTGATCCACCAATAGAGCAAGGAATGGTGAAGCTTCCGGAATCAATCTTCTTTTGGGGGAGCTTGTTGAGGAGTGCCGCTGAGCATTCTTCACTAAGGGTGACTTGTTGGATGGTTTCAATTTTTCTTTTGTTAGTGAGCAAGTGTCTCATAAACTTAGAATACTTTGGCATTTGTGTGAGGACATCTACAAAAGCAAGATTGATGTGAAGTTGTTTAAGCAAGCTCACAAACTTAGTAAATTGTTCGTCGGTCTTTTTCCGAAGTAAACGACCTGGATAAGGGACCGGAGGTGGTTTTGTTGTGTCGGTGTTGGTGTTTTGCGGTTGAGTGTTTTCTTGGTTATTGTTGGTGGGCATTTCAGCTTGGATTGGGTTGCTTTGTTGTGGGGTTGGCTCACTTTCGGGTCCTACCTTCCGGCTCCTTAGATTAATTATGTTTACTTGGGCTTTTGGGTTTGTTTCGGTATTACTTGGTAAGGCTCCTTGTGGTCTTTCGGTGAAATGTTGGGCTATTTGACTAAATTGTTTTTCGAGATTTTGAATACTAGCCAGTTGGTTTCTTATTTCTGTTTCGTTTTGTAAGAACCTTTCCAAGTACCTTTTATCGGATTCGGAGAAGTGGCAAGTGATAATATCCTCAAGCCTTTCTCTTCCTCCTTGTTGTGATTGAAATCTTTGATGCCCATTTTGTGGTTGTTGAAAGTTAGATCGTTGATTTTGATTTTATTGGTTATTACCCCCTGATTCCTTCCCCACCAAAGTTGGGATGATTACGCCACTCGGGAGTGAAAGTGTTACTTTGGACTTCCGGTGGTCGTGGCCGGTTATTTAGGTAATTTACCACTTTCGTTTGATTTTCTAGATCTTTCATACAACTCCAGTTTTCATGCAGGCTGGCGCACCCTTCGCAAGCCATAGTTGAAGCCGTTTTGTTTAATTCAAGTTTCTTTATTTTATTGGTTAAGGCTTTGATTTGGGCTTGCAAGGAAGTGGACTCATCCACTTTGTGGGCGCCCGAGGCTATAGACTTTGAGCCCTAGGAGTGTGCCATTGAAAACTGTTTTGAGCAAAGTCTTCAATTTGATTATAAATTTTCTCGGGTCGTCGATTCCCAAGGAGTCCCCCGGAGCCGGAATCAAGGATTTGCGTTGTGTGCGGAAAGAGTCCGTTGTAGAAGGTGGAAACTTGTTGCCATCGTTCAAGACCGTGATGCGGGCATTTCCTCAGTAGCTCCTTGAACCTTTCCTATGTCTCGTACAAGGATTCCCCGTCTTCTTGAGAGTAGGTGTTGATCTCGCTCATGAGTTTGGCGGTTTTAGCGGGAGGGAAATTTTTGTAGGAAAATTTTTGGGCAAGTTCATCCCAAGTGTGTACGGACCCACTTGGGAGGGTGTTTAACCAAGCTTTCACTCGGTCTTTAAGGGAAAACAGGAGCATACGGAGTATAACGACATCGCTAGAGGCCCCGTTGATCCAGAAGGTGTCACATATTTCCAAGAAGTTGGTAGTATGTAGATGGGGATCTTCATCGGCTAGGCCATGGAAAGTGGCGGAATTTTGGAGCATTTGGATAAGGTGCGGTCGAAGCTCAAAGTTGTTAGCATCGACGGTAGGAGAGTTAATAGCGGCTCCAAGATTACCGACCGTAGGCCGTAGGTAATCAATGTGAGTGCGTTGATCCACCATTGGGGGTTTTGGATCGAGGCTTTTTGTTGGTTTATAGCTTTAAGGCGTTTTCTTAAAAAGCTCTCTGGTTCGTCAAGCGGTACTTTTATGTCTTTTTTGGAGGTGGAGGTCATGCACCAAACTGTATTCCTACAAAGTATATAGAATTGTATGATTTTTATGAACAAAAACAAAAATAAAACTTGATCAGAAGGGTAGCACGACCCCGTGTGTGGCTGGCACAGCCCGTGCTGTCTAGGAAAAACTTTCTGTTTTCAGGTTCCCAGTACTAGAAATTCAGCACAGCCCCGTGCTCCTGTAACACGGCCCCGTGTCCAGATTTCCAGTAACAAGAAAACAGGTTTTCCCAAATACTGCAGATTTAACATGGCTCATGCTGATCCCACACGGCCCCGTGCTGAATCTGTAGAAAGCAGAATTTTTAGGCGAAAGAAGAAAAATAAAAGGAAAAAGATAAAAAGAAGATTAGGCCGTTAATTTTAAGCTTTCCTAAGATCCTTGTGTCCCCTGGCAACGGCGCCAAAAACTTGACCTGCGTGTGGGTGTATATATTTTATTAGTTATTTTTAGCTCTTTTTTTTTACTCGTCGATTTCAAGTTTTAAATTTATAAAACACGATATTCTACTATCACTCTACACACATGCTCGGGCAAGTATACCCATCGCGGACGTAGTATAATAATGGCAAGATACCGAGTTCGTCCAAGGACACAAGAGCTTTTAGTACCGGCTTATCATTAACGTCTAATCGAACCAATTTTTGAGAAAAGATTTTTAAGCTAATAAAAAGATAAAAACAAAAAATAAAAATAAAATAAAAATGATAGACAAGAAAGAATCACTTGGATCCAACTTATCTTTCATGTACCCTTTTGATGATTTCCTCACTTTGGGCATTTTAAGATATTATCTTAGTTATAGTAGTAGGCCCCTCTTCTGATGCGACGTTACCCTCAACCTAGTGGTTTGAGTCAGCAAGGATACAATCCCACTAAGTGGGATTATTGAAGGATAATTAAGTAAGTTATTAATGCAAAATGTGGTGGACGCCTCTTTCGAGGCGGCGATCACCCTCAACCCGTTGGTCTGAGTCAGCAGGGATACAGTCCTCGCGGGGTTGGTTTAATGTTTTAATAAAAGTTTAAGAATAAGGGATTCAAGCTTTTTGCACCTCTCCCGTGGTGGGTAATGCCTGCTCTGACTCGTGAGGTGTTACTGGACTTGAACCAGGTTCTCGTAGGATCTATACACTGAACGAGACATAGAATTACCTAAACCACCATTCTAACCCCCTTCCAGGCAATTAACATGCTTTATATAGACCGTAAAGACATGAATATGTTGAATCAACGAACATATGAAGAATGATTGAGTAAATTCGCCTTCAATAAAAAAAAATTATTTATTAACGTCATTAATACATACCCAATTAAAAAGTAGCCAAAGATTGGAAATCATAAAAGAAAATACATAAAAGAAAAGTCTTCACCAAGTGATGTAAGAAATTAGCGAAACATGGCCTTTATTTGACAAAGATTCTTACGATCAATCTTGGATCCCGAGACTACACACACACTCTAAAGATAGAAAGATGGATGATGGTGGTGGATGATGGTGTTGTAATGGTGTTGTAGTGGTGGTGGAGTGGTGGCAAGTGAGAGAGAAGTGGTTTGTCAAGGGATGAGATGAAGTGAAACCAAGCACTTCTATTTATAGCTGTAAACAGAAGCTTCAGCGCGGCCTGTGCCCGCCTTGCATGACCCGGTGCCCATCTCTCTCTCCCATCCCCATTAACTACTTATCAGATGTTGTACTAACACGACCCTGTGTGTCAACGGCACGGCCCGTGGCCAAAGTACTTGTTGTACTATCGTAGATTCTGCAAATCTTTGAGTTGACCACGCCCCATGTTGGTTTAGCACGGCCCCGTGTTGGCTGCCATTTTTTGTCTTTTGCAGTTATCTTTTTCTTCTGCCCAGTATCCACCCTTGGACACGGCCCGTGTCAGGTGGACACGTCCCCGTGTCAGCCTTTGTTCTTGTTATTTTGAGGTTTAGATGTGAGTCGGGGCTTAGCGAACTGCGACAATTCCTTTTTCTTTACATTTATGTTTGATTTTCCTGTCTTTTTGCTCCTTTTCAAATTTAAGCTCTTTTAACCCTGAAAATGTAAAAGGAACGAAAACACGAGCTTTTTCCAACATTAGTATTAAAAAGGGTTGCTTTTACACCGTATTTGACATAATTTATATGGTGTATTTTAATCACATCACTATCAACATTAATGTAAAAGTGAAGGTTAAAAGTTCACGCCCGGCTACCAGCACGGTGTGAGGTTTGTCAAACCTAGTAGCGCTATCAACTAATACCCCACGTGTAGCCTCCCCGGAAATATAATCGGTAAAAATGTAAGGACTTTCATGATACAGTGTTCGTTTAGTCCAAGTGTACTACTCCACCTCCAGTGGATACTATGTTTCAGTGGTTCCAACTAGGAACGCGCATATAGCCCCAACTAGGGCTACCGTAAAAAGTGTTTTCCCAAACTAGGAATGCATGCTTTTGGAAAAGGTTGTGAACTCACCTTGGTTTGCTTAGTAGAATATGTCTAAAAAGTAATTAGGAGTGGTCAATCTCTTCCTGATATGTTTATCATTTCAATTAGTATAATACATGTAATCCTACACGTAGTCTAACACATAGCCACAAAATCACGTTTGACATACCATTACCCGTTCTTGTAAGTTAGTGCATGTGATCATATTATTCAATATAACACATTCGTTGGCACCAGTTAGTGCTTCTAATAACATTTAACACAATATTTTAACATGTAAGCATTTTTAAAACGTTTACAATCACTTTCATCACATTGCAATTTCACGTCAGATTTTAGGTAGTTTTCCAGAATTTATTTAAAATACTAAATGAACTCTGAAAATTATGATATTTTAACACAACATGTAATTTAGTTCCAGAATACTTGTGTATTTTTCTCATGACGTTGATATGCATCAAATGCAACATATAAATTATATCAAATAAGGTATAAAATCAACCCTTTTTAGTACTAATGCTGGAAAAAGTGCGTTTCTTTGTATACTTTTGATTTTCAGTATTAAAAGAGCTTAAATATACAAAAGAAACAAATTAATGGAAAAAACCAACACAAATACACATGAAGAGAAGTTGATACATCATACCGACCCTCCGAGCTTCACCCTAAGACCAAAACCAGCAAATCAGAAGACAAGCACGGGGACGTGCCATCAAGGCATGGGCCCGTGCCCCACTCCAGATTTCAGGAAGAAAAAGACAAATAGAAGCAGACAAGAAACACGGGGCCGTGTCCCATGGACAAGGGTCGTGGTCAACACTCAAATATGGAGAATCTTGGATAGTACAACAAGTACAGAGACCACGGGGTCGTGTCGTTGACACACGGGGTCGTGCAAGCATACATACTAACACAACTCATTAAATGAAGACATAAAAGAACAAGGAACGAGGCCGTGTAAACCGTCTGTTTCCAACTATAAATATGGGTGCTAGGTTCAATTGCAAATCATCCCATGGCAAACCACTTCTCTCACACATGCCACCACTTTACCACCATCATCCACCACATTCCTCCATCGTCCATCTTTAGAGTGTGTGTAATAGTCTCGGGATCCAAGATTTATCGTAAGAGTTTTTGTCAAACAAAGGCCATGCTTGGCTAATATCTTACATCACTTGGTGAAGACAAGTCGTTTATATATTAGTTTTGATTTCCAACCTTTGGTTAACTTTTTAATTGAGTTTGTATTAATGACTTTAATATCTAGTTTTTTATATTGAAAGTGAAATTTACATTATCATCTCTTCATATTTTGTTGATTCAGTCATTCGTGTCTTTACGGTTTATACAAAATGCGTTAACTACCTGGAAGGGGGTTAGAAGGGTGGTTTGGGTAAAGTTCTTGCCTCGTTCAGTATATATATATCCTGCGAGGACTTGATTCAAGTTTATTAGGGCTTCCTTTGAGGCAGATAGCATCAAATCGGGGGAAATAAGAACGACTTGAATTCCCTATAAATAAACTACTATTAAAACTTTAAACCGGCCTTGCGGGACTGTATCCCTGCTGACTCGGACCAATATGGCAGAGGCTAGCGTTACCTCCAAAAGAGGGACATGCCACATTTTGCATTTATAACTCATTTAATTGTCTTTCAATATTTCGGCCTTGCGGGGTTGTATCCCTTCTGACTCAGACCAATATGGCTAAGGTAGCATTGCCTCCAGAAGAGGGACATTCCACTATAAACTAGATAATCTCTTAAAAAACCTAAAGTGCGGAAATCATCAAACGATACGTAAAATATAAGTCAGAACCAAGTGATTCTATCTTGTGTATTTGTTTATTTTATTAGTTTTGTTTCTTTAGATTTGACGTTAACGATATTTCGGTATTAAAAGCTCTTGTGTCATTGGACAACCTCGGTATCTTACCATCACTATACTACGCCAACAATGGGTGCACCTGTCCTAGCGTGTTGTAGGGAGTGATAGTGTTATATCGTGTTTTATAAATTTAAAGCTTGATAAACGAGTAAAAGTACTTAAAACTATATTAAAAATCATACTACGCTCCACTAACGTCAAGTTTTTGGCGCCGCTGCCGGGGACACAAGGATTTTAAGAAAGTTGAAAATCGACGACCTAATCATTTTTTATTCTTCTTTAATTTTTCTTTTTAGGTTTTTCTTCTTTTTCTACACTTTTTCTACACTCTGTAGAAATAGCACGAGGTCGTGCCTGATCATGCACGGGCCATGTGTATTTTCTAGTAACATAAAGACTATTTTCTGCCAGACAGAACCTTCAGCACGGGGCCGTGTGACAACCGCACGGGGCCGTGCCCATAAAATAGTTTCTAAGAAACAACACCGTTTAGGCCCAACTGTTAAAACTTTGTCTGGCAAATATGGATGTTACTGATTATTTTTACCCCCGCCACTCTTACGGTGAATGGTGTCAATTATGTGGAGGAATCCATAAATATTTAGAATGTCACATTCTAAATTTTGATCCCCACTAGCTAATAGACCCATCGTCTTCCTATGACAATCACCTTAAGATGGGCGGGAATAAAAATGATAACTACCATCCACCCAAATGCCTTCAAACTCTTCCATAAAAGGTATAAATTCAGAAGAATTATCTCAAATAGAGAAGTGGATTCTCCAAAAACTCAAAGAACTAGAATCCAAGATGAAGGCACGATATTCATCGAGGAACAATAACGAAGGAGAAGAATTGAGATACGATTCTGTCACACCCCAACCGATGGTGGAAACATCGGGGCGCGGCACTAAGCGAATCAGATTGCTCAAGAGGTTCCACAACACTATTTGTTTCAATAATGATTAATCAATTTTCATAAATAAATCTAAAACACCAAACATGTTTCACAACCACATAAAGTGTCAAAATAACATACGATTTAAACATTGTTCAAAATTGTCTAAATTTTCTAAGATGAGTTTCTAAGCATCATCCTAGCTTGTTTCTTCAGCATCCAAACTTATCAACCTGCAACATGTATTAAAATACTATCAACAAAAATGTTGGCTAGCATACAAGTTTGAATACGTAGCATAATAGTATAAACTCATATCCAACATGAAAACATATAATAAGTTTCACCATGCTAGCTAACGCAGTCCAAGTGATAGCCCAAGTTTCCAATGCATTAAGTGCCTTTCCGAAAGTTTAACGGGAGGTTATATGTCTCATCCTAACAATACCCCAAAGACTAACGGGGAGGCGCATTACCCCTATAGCGCTACCATTGTTAAGGCGGAACTACACACAAGGATTAAACGTTCACATAGCATAAAAGTATCAAGTATCGCAAGTTTCATGTTTCATGTTTAAATGGATAGAGTATGTTTCAAATAAGTTTCAAGTGTCTTGATATAGATTACATGTTGCATCCCAAAAGTGTTTAAAACAAAAAGTGATCGAGTATATTCACAGTGGGTGCTTAAACCAAACACTGCTAAGATTGGATCGAAGGGAGCGCTGGATCAGCCTGCTTGTGGGGAATAGAGCATAAGTCCTCTAAGAGCTGACCCGGTTGGGAACAGAGTGTCGGATGGTGCGAAAATCACGATAAAGTGTCTGGCAGAATACCTGAACGGATGGTCATCCGGTCAGATGACCATTCGAACAGATGGGTTCCATCCGATCGGATGGTCATCCAGACGGATGACCATTCGAACGGATGGCCATTCGAACAGTTGGTATTTGTGAACTGATAAAGTTTTCAAGGTTTTGATCATAGTGTCCTGTAAAACAACAAGTGTTATCATAATCAGATCATCTGGACGAATGGTCCTTCGATCGGATGGCCATTCGGACAGACGATCAGTGAGTGAAGTTTTGTGAAATTGCTAAGTTTTGGATTAACAGAGACGGTGCAACGACGTGTCAAACAACGGAAACACACCAAACCCAGCTCGTTCGATCGGATGGGTATCACCCCTTTTCATACTGATGAGCTGTTTCTGATAAAGTTTCATGTTTGGATTCGTCAATTGGCCCGTTTTCTGGTGGAATTCAGTTTTCAAGCTGGCTTTTGACTAAGGAAGGAGTCAAAAGTCTGTTTGAGTCTGATTCCACCACTGTTTTGTATAAAAGTTTGAGAAAAGTCTGAAATTCAGTTGTAAAACGTGATGTTCATCAGATCTAAGCCGGAAACATGTGAGATTCCGTCAGATCTGGTGTGAAAGTGTGAGTTTCCTTTAGATTTGTATAAAAACTTGTGAAAATCCATTAGATCTGGGGCCGATCTTGATTAAATTATGTTCCACAACAGTTTGAACAAACAACTGAGTTGAAAACACCTTCAAGAGACCCAAATCAGTTGGTTTTCATGAAAAAGTTGAAGTGTTCGTGTGATTTTGATGAAGAATATTGTGTAGGAGTGACAAATGTTGAAGGTTGTACAAGAATCGGGGAAGAATACTTACGAGTTTAACTTGAATCTCGATAAAAGTGCCTGAGAGTGCGTGTGGTCAGATGGCAGAGAGTGAAAAGTGAGAATGAGAGTTCAAGGGGTGTATTTATAGGTGACAGTGACAGGTAAGTCGGTGGAGAGGTGCAAGGGGTCGAATGGCTATTCGGTCAAATGGCCATCCGATCGGATGTCCATTCGGACAGCCGAGACCCGTTTGCTAGTTTTCCGACTTTGGTTCGTTTTGCGAGCTAGGTTAAGTGTTGCGTTGCGTATTATTGTGAGTAACTGTTACATGGCAATATAAATAACACAAAAGTTTCTGTGTTTCAAGTCTGCGTTTAAATAGTATCAAGTGTCAAAGCCTCTCGTTCAATAAAGAATCAAAGTTTCTCGCTCAACTAAGTATTAAGTTTCTCGTTCAATAAGTATCAAAGTTTAACAAGTGTCAAGTTTCAAGATTCGAGTTTTCAAGGTATCACAAGAGTCTAGTATCACAAGAGTCAAGTTTCACAAGAGTCAAGTATCACAAGAGTCAAGTATCACAAGAGTCAAGTATCACAGGAGTCAAGTATCACAAGAGTCAAGATTCACATTGTTCATGTATAAAGTATAGGACAAATCGAGCCAAAAATCTGATTTTGATAAATAAATCAAGATGAACACACACAAAATAAACTTGAAAACCCTTGAATAATGATTTGCATAAGATGAATACAATTAGCCCCCAAATCTCCTCTAAGTGTGTTCCCTAAAACCCTAATCATCACTTTCTATTTATAGCCTAAACACACTTAAGTTATTTACATTTAAGTCCCTAGAGGTTAAAACTTACCAAAAGTAGCAATAAACATGAAGACTAATTAAATAAGATAATAAATATATTTTGTTTAAAACAAAATATATTTAATTATCCAAAGCAATAAAACTATCATATCTCGAACATTCACATGCCATATCTTTCTTCGATCTTCTCATGTTGACTTGCTCGTCGACTTTGACTTGTTGGCGTTGACTTTGTTGACTTGATTCGTTGATAACATTAGACTGCACGTTTTAGACCCAACAATCTCCCCCTTAGGCTAATGTTATCAAACTCTTGCGTCATCTTTAGAACCGTCAACATCATGCGTGTTGTGATCTTCAATTTGGCAAGCTTCAGTCTCAATTTTAGACCCAACA
The DNA here is from genome assembly GCA_030545235.1 of Helianthus tuberosus. NCBI lineage: Eukaryota > Viridiplantae > Streptophyta > Magnoliopsida > Asterales > Asteraceae > Helianthus > Helianthus tuberosus. The sequence continues at coordinate 29,462 of JARYGA010007021.1, forward strand.
ATCTCCCCCTAGATTGATACTTTCCAAATTTTCTTCACTAAAGATCTTCTTTTGACACTTTTCTTTTTGAATACTTTATCTGGATAAGCTCCCCCTTTTTTGCATGCATCATCTATGACAATCAGGAACAACCTTTTTCCAACTATCTTTAGCTTGAGTGAAGCAAAAGACGTAGGAGGAGGATTCCTAGCTCGGTGATGAAAATAGTCGAAGTAACTAGTCGAAGTAACCTGTTCACAATCACAATCACAAACACAACTCCAAATTTTCTTTTAGACTGATTCAAAGTACAGACAAAACCATATTCATCTGTAGTGTGAAATGGAAAAAATATCTCAAGCGGTTTGAGACACGATAGATGTGATATGGAAGACTTAGAAAAACAACTGTACACAAATCAAAATATCTTTGGATTTTAGATTTTTTTTTTACATTTTTTTTAACTTTCAACCTTTGAGATATAGAGCTGATCAAATACGAGATCATACCAACTTGAAAAGCCTAGCCACACTTCAACTTTCTTTAGGATAGCTACGACTCAAGAACGATTGCTGGTATGTTTGTCCGTTTAAATCCATGCACCATTCTTTCGACATACATTCGGTGATTAATTATCATGTTTTGGGTATATTTAGGATGAAGCTAGTGGACGCCACATGTGTTCGGTTAAACTTTTCTGTCCTCATGGTCTTTTGAGATGCATACCTTAACAACTTAGAAATAATATATACTAGGTGATGAGAGCTCCAGATCTATGTTTCCATAAGCAGAGGAGATGATCACCATAAATAAGATGATGAGAGCTTCAGCTCTATGTTTCCATAAGCAGAGAAGATGATCATCTGATTTAGAGAGCATAGCTAATAAAATATTTACTTAATATATGTACGCGCTTTGGCGTATCTTTTATTCCTATTGCACAACATTAACATTGCGTGTCTTTTTGCTCTTTTTGGGTTGCACACATTGGTGTCTTTTCAATAAATATATATACGCACAACATTGTGTGTCTTTTCAACGCCTAAATTTAATCTCGCAACCCCTTTCGGACATAATCGGTTTGTGTAATCCTGCAACAAGGTGGGTATCCACATTATCATACGAACTTTATCTTTATCACCAACATGTAGTTTACTTGTCTGAAATGCTGAATCTACCGACATATCGTTAACTTGGAGCCGTGTCTTCCATCAGATCCTATTCATGTGAAGACATAATCAAGTTAGTTCCTATCATTTCTCATATAAGATCATGATTATTTTGCAATAATCACATCTCATGGTGTAAAAAGTATTTTAATACCCCTTTTAAAATTTTATTTATGTACAACCATTTACTGAAAAATTATAAAACATGTATTTACATGATAAAGTCTTCCACACCTGGCACACAAAAACATATGTCAGCAAGAAAATGAGTGTGTCAAAACAGTGCTAATTGCATGACCAGGTTAGATACCAAAACCAAACCTGTGATTTTCCTCTTTAAAATTCTATCTGAAACAACCACTAATAATAACCGGTGTTATTAACAGTCCTCCTTGGATGTTCCTACACTCATAAGCAATTCGGTTAGAGAGTGGAACCTAAGCCATTGTAGTCTTGGGTTGTCCCATTTCATCAAAATAAGAAACCTCCCGATATGCCAAATCTTTTCCCTCATTGATTTCTTTTACAACCATTGGTTTGACTCGCCAAACCTGTGTTGGTTTAAAAGTTTTGCTTGTAAAAGATTTAAAGTTTGAAATAATTTTATGTTTAAGACCCGGAGGGAAAGATTGAGGTTTTGATGTGTTGGTCCTTTTCATCTTTGAATCATGTGAAACCGGCTTCACATGTGGAGATCTGGATGGAGAGTTTTCCATCTGATCTTTCAAAGATGTGTGATTTTTACCTTTCGATCCAGAGAAGCAATACTGGTTGCCTTTACCATCTGGATCGTGTCGTTCTGGGCATTGCTTGAGCACGTGACCTTCTTTTCCACACCTAAAACAAGCCGGCTTTTGAGACTTTGCAGTTCCGTGTGTTGCAACTAGAGGCGGGGATTGCTTTGAGCTTGACTCAGCATGTTCACAAATGTGATGTTTGAAAACTTCAGATGATCTTTGTATCTTTGACTCCCCAAGACTTTCATTTGTCTTTGATTCATCATCTGAACTCGTGCAATCATCAATGCAGAAGTCTTTTTCCAATGGATCTTGATTGACTAGACTTGCAGAGTCATTTGGGGTTGTTGGTTCTTGAACACCCGATGGTTCAAAGTTTTCAACCTTTTTACCAGCATTTGTTACTGAATTTTCTGATTCATTTGAGCTTTCCCATTCTTGATATGACTAAAAATCTGAATCGCGATCCTCACTTGAGCTTCCTTCGCCACCTTCTGAAGTTGTGGTGCTTGAGTCTTCACTGCTGCTTTCTTCATTTGGCTCCTTATCAGACTCTGACATACCTGTATGAGTTGGAACAAATTCTGGAATTAATGGCATTTCAATATTAAGTGATCACATGAGGACCATGAGTGGGGCTCGGCCATACCCGTTAGATCTAACCTTCGTCCCTAATTAAGAATTAATGGCATTTCAATATTAAGTATATGCTCACATGATCTAATAGTGTATTTCATAGGAATTTCATACCGTTTAAGTATTCGTAACATGTATTCCACCCCCGAGAGTTATAAAACCAAAAACAGTTAAGAGAAAAGGGGGAGCATGAACTCACTGTTTTGCGTCTTCGGTACTCGTAACTCAAATCTCGTCAGCAAACACGACTACCTACAATGTGCTAGGGTCTATTAGACGAGCGGGCCGTGCCTTGCCTTAGTATTCATGTTTTGAGTTACGTTTCTTTTATGTCTTTAACATTATCCAAAGTTATAATTACTTGTTAAAATAATAATTATTTTAACTTTAAATTATATTCAATTTTGGAATAATCGTTAAACAATATTTTGTAACAATACTTCTCAAGTATTTATTTTCGTATTCTTGTATTTGTAGTTCTAAATTAATATATTTTCAAGTCTCACTTTAGAAAATATATATAAACTAAATAAACTTGGTTTCTTGATGGCCGTGTTCTCTCTATCCTTTGGCGATTTTGATTCTTCACGAAATCCTTGATTCTTCTTTGCGATCTTTTGTATAACAGTCTGTGATTGGAGATTTGATTTTTTGAAACTCTATAACGAACTAGTTAGCAATTGTGACCGATTTCGAATTTAGGGTTTATTTTCTTGTTCTTTTCGTTTCAATCGCATCCTTAGTGTTCAATTCGAAATTCTGATTTATTAATCTAGTTGTTTTTTATTGTGGTTAACTGAGATTAATTTAGCTAGATCGAAAACACTGGATTAATCGGTTAAGGGTTGAAGATTAACACTAGGGTTTTAAAGGATTAGGGTTTTTGTTACGCTGGTTTTTGGTTCACGTGGTTTGCTGCTGCATGGTTGCTGTTTGCGACTGCCGATGGAGAGAGATACTGTTTTTCGTGGGGACGATTACCCCATACCTGTCAATTTACAAAGCTTGGACACGGAGATGATGAATGAGGACATTGAAACAACTCCTGGAACGGCTCCTGTTCGCGGTATTGGATTAAGGGTCACAAATATAGAAGGAAATACTATGATGCCGAGGAGAGGTATGTACTCTACGAATAATGTGTCGATTATTGATGGATTGGCTGCTATATCCAAACCTGTTATCCTTGAGCATACGGAGTTGTCCCATGCAAACCCTACAAGTCAAAATTTGATAATAGAGGGGGAGAACCTGAATAAAACAACGGCTGATTCGTCTAAATCTGGAGCGATTTCATATGTGGAAAAACTTAAAGCTAGGCAGAATTCAAAGAAGGTAAATTTTCATTTTCTTGAAAATTTTGAAAGTCATGAGGACGCTGATGTTACTATACCGATAGAATCTGTCAAGAAGGTGCAAGAAAAATGTAGTAATGTTTTGTATGGTTATTTTCTTGGTAAGAGATTAGCGTTTCCCGTGGTAGAGTATTTCGTGAAAAATCGGTGGAAAAAATATGGATTACAAAACAGTATGATGAACGCAAGGGGTTTCTTCTTTTTCAAATTTGAGTCGAAAGAGGGAATGGACAAGGTCCTTCATGAAGGACCATGGCTAATTCGAAATGTACCCATATTTCTAAAACCTTGGTCGTCTAAAACGGAGATTAAGAAGGTGGAATTTAAGAAGGTCCCGGTATGGGTTAAGATGCATGATGTTCCCTTGGCTGCATATACGGAAGATGGTTTAAGTCTGATAGCGTCTAAAATTGGTTCTCCGAAATTTCTAGATAACGAAACTTCGAACATGTGTTTGGATTCTTGGGGATGAAGTAGTTATGCTAGGGCGGTGATAGAACTGGATGCCCAAAAAGATCTACATGAAACAGTTTCGGTTGCTATCCCTAATGTGGAGGATGGGGGTCTCTTAATGAGCTCGGTAAAAGTTGAATATGAGTGGTCTCCTCCTAGATGCCCAACATGCTGTGTGTTTGGTCATACAAAAGAAAGTTGTCCGAAACAAGTCAAACAGGAGGTAGCGGATAAACGAAAGGAAAGGAACATGTAGATGGGGATGGTTTTATGGATGTGAACAAGAAGAAAATAGCTAAAAAAGGCATTGCTATCAAGGAGAAACCGAAGTTTGAGTATAAGCCAATTAAGAAACAAGGTAACCTGGTAATAAAGGAACCAAATGATCGTGCTAATAGTACTAATTCAGCTGTTAATTCAGCGGCTAGTCGTGATACCCCTACAAAATCGAATACCATAAAACTTGGAAACTCTTTTGGATGTCTCAGCGATAGTAACGAGAAGATAGATGGTGAAGACTCAGATTGTTACGAAGTAATTGAAACAAATGAAACATCAGATTTTATGCAAACTGGAAATGACAAATCAGGGGCAAGCACTCCTGCTGATGTGGTTTTCAATGGATAGTATTGCTAGTTGGAACATAAGGGGTTTGAACCGACCCCTTAAACAAAGAGAGGTTCGTGCTGTTCTTTCTGCTAACAATATTCAGGTATGTGCTATATTGGAATCCCATGTTAATGTTTCTAATCTGTTGGGAGTTTGTAAAACAATATGCCAAACTTGGAGGTGGTCTTCGAATGGAACTATATGCTCAAAGGGTACTCGTATTCTCTTGGGTTGGAATTCAGATTTTGTTGATGTTATGGTTTTGTCTATTACCCCTCAAGTCATGCATGTTTAGATGATTTTCAAAGAATCTAAAAAAGCTATGATGTGCTCCTTTGTCTATGCGGATAATTATTATATGGAACGAAGAAAACTATGGGAAAGTTTATGTTTGCATAAACTATTTGTTAAGAACAAGCCGTGGGTGATCATGGGTGATTTCAACTCGTCGTTGTTCCTTGAGGATTTGGCTATGGGAACTTCTAAAATCTCGACAGGTATGAGAGATTTTAAAGAATGTGTAGATCGGTTAGAAGTTTTTGATGTAAATAGTTCAGGTCTCCATTTTACTTGGACTCAAAAACCGAAAAGGGAGTTGGCATTCTAAAGAAGATTGATCGTGTTATGGCTAATGTTTACTTTACGGATGAGTTTCCGAGTGCTTGTGCGGTATTTCAACCATACAGAATTTCGGATCACACTCCATGTATTCTAAAAATTTCAGGAACGAGAATGTCTAAACCGAAGCCTTTCAAATTTCCTAATTTTATTGTTCACAAGAAAGAATTTGGAGATATTGTAAAAGCAGAGTGGTCGAAGCATATTGATGGGGTTCCGATGTTTAGAATGGTGAAGAAGCTGAGAGCTCTTAAACACCCAATCCGCAGTCTTCTGTTTAAGCAAGGTAACCTACATAAAAAAGTTAAATCGTTACGGGAAGAGTTAGATGAGGTTCAAAAGAAAATGGATTCAAACCCGACTGACATGCTGCTTAGAGAAAGTGAATCGGCTATTTTGGCCTCTTATCAAGAGGCTTCACTTGACGAAGAACGGTTCTTGAAACAAAAATCTAAGGTTGACTGGTTGGAAGTTGGTGATTCTAACTCAGCATACTTCCATAATTCTGTAAAATGTAGGAATCATAGAAGCCGAGTTGACATTATTAAAGATGTTGCTGGTAATCTTTATGAAGGGAATGATGTTCCGAATGCTTTTGTTAATCACTTCACTACTTTTCTAGGTCAAAAGGGTGATACTACAAGCATGCCTACACCGGAATTGTTCCAGAATGTTTTGGACACTCATGTTGCTGAGCATATGGTTCGAGAAGTTACGAATGCAGAAATTAAAGCCGCCATGTTTTCTATAGATGATAATAAAGCTCCAGGCCCGGATGGTTATTCATCGGCTTTCTTTAAAAAGGCGTGGCTGATTGTGGGAACTGATGTTTGTGATGCTATAAAAGATTTTTTCAACTCTAAGAGAATTCTCAAGGAGGTAAATCATACAGTTATAGCTCTCATTCCTAAGGTGACTACACCTTGTCGTGTGACGGAATATCGGCCTATTTCTTGCTGTAATGTTCTTTATAAATGTATTACTAAAATTCTCTCTACTAGAATTTTAGAGGGTTTGGATAAGACGGTGAGTCTAAACCAATCAGCTTTTGTGTCGGGTAGGAGAATATCGGACAACATCCTCTTAGTTCAAGACCTTATGCACAACTATCACAGAGACATTGGTCCCCCTAGATGCGCTTTTAAAGTGGACATTCAAAAGGCGTACGACACGGTCGATTGGGATTTTCTTTGTGCTATTCTGAATGGTTTTGGTTTTCATCAAAATATGATTGATTGGATTATGGAATGTATCACATCCTGCTCTTTCTCTGTGTGCGTAAATGGTAATCTTTTCGGATATTTTAAAGGTAAACGAGGTCACAGACAAGGGGATCCAATGTCCCCCTACCTCTTTACGCTGGTTATGGAAGTTCTTACATCTATGCTTCAGGTTGCAACATCTGTAGGCTCTTCATTTCGATTCCATAAGAGATGCGAAAAGCAAAAGATTGTTAATTTGTGCTTTGTAGATGATCTTTTTATTTTTTCTAGAGGAGAGGTTCAATCTGTGAAGATTATTATGGATACCTTGGATGATTTTAAAGACATGTCTGGATTGATTCCTAGTCTTGCGAAGAGTACGGCTTTCTTTTGCAATGTCCCTAATTTAGTGAAGACAAACATTCTTGCTATCATGCCTTTTGAAGAAGAAACGCTTCCAATAAAATATCTTGGTGTTCCATTAATCGCCACAAGACTCTTTCATTCTGATTGCAAAGTGTTAGTGGAAAAAATGGAGAATAGAATTTCGGATTGGAAAGTTAAATATCTTTCCTTTGCGGGTAGACTTCAATTGGTGATATCAGTCCTATCAGCTTTCTATGTTTACTGGGCCTCGGTTTTTATCCTCCCGGCAAGCATAGTTAAACAGCTTGAGCAAAAACTAAGAAGCTTTCTTTGGTGTCAAGGCCGTATTGTTAAGGGGAGAGCTAAAGTTTCATGGAATATTGTATGCTTACCAAAGAAAGAAGGCGGCTTGGGGATTAGACGCATTATCGACGTTAATAAAGCTTTAATGGCATTCCATATATATAGCATTCTTTCTCATAGACGATCTCTTTGGGTTGAATGGGTGTACTCGTATCACTTGCAAGGTCGAAGTTTTTGGGATATTCCTACAAAAATAAACAATTGTTGGAGTTGGAGGAAATTGCTTCAACTAAGACCAATTGTTCGAAGTTTCTTTGTCTCCAAAATAGGTAATGGCGAGCAAACGTTCTTATGGCATGATAAGTGGTGTGATCGGTGTCCTCTGAGCTCGTATATTACCCCTAGACAAATAAATAGAGAAGGGTTAAATATTTACTCAAAGGTGGCTGATGTTATCCATGAAAATAGATGGGTTTGGCCCGATGCTTGGCGAGACTTGTTTCCTATTCTATTTCAGCTGAACCCGATTTCTTTAATGCCAAATAAGATGGACATGATAGTATGGGAAAAGGAGCCGAATGTTACAGAAGAATTTTCTACAAAAACGGCGTGGGACTCTCTGCGAAACTCGGGTTAAGTGGTGGATTGGTATAGAATGGTGTGGTCGTCGTTTTCTATTCCGCGGCATGCTTTCTTATGCTGGTTGATTTGTCGAAGGAAGCTAGCTACACAAGATCGGATTCAAGTGTGGAATAATGCAGCTGGTAATATGAATTTAATATCTTGTCTCTTATGCAACAGGGAGCTGGAATCGCATGAACATTTATTCTTCGAGTGTCCATACTCCAATAAAATTTGGTGTTCGCTTCGTTCAAAAGTTGACATATCTCAGATTGAAGGAAAATGGGAGGATGTGCTAGCATGGTTAATTCCGAATGCAACATCTAAATTAGCAATTTGGGTTATCCGAAAGTTAGTGGTTGCTGCTATTGCTTATTTTATTTGGCAAGAAAGAAATGCTAGATTTTTTAATAATCAGTTAAGGCCGCCGGAGAAGTTGGAAGAACAGATTACAGAGACAGTTCGTTTGAAGCTACACTCGTTTAAGTTCAAGATGAACGATCGTGTTACAAGACTGTTGAAGATTTGGAAGATTTCATCGTTACATGAAGCCGATAGCACCTAAACATCTCGCAATTTTTGTCGTTTAATGTTTAGATGTTGAGTTTGGTTTGTTGTTTTGCTTTTATAGCTTGTTTACATTAGTGTGGCATGTCACACTTCTGAACTAGTTTGGCATTCAGCCATTCTACTTGTTTTATTTTGATAGAAATACAATCACCTGGGTATACCCTTTTACCCAAAAAAATATATATATATATAAACTTATTTTGTCCAAAAATAATGTATTTCAAGAAAATATATATTTTTCTCAAAAATCATATATCTTCTAAATATTCCACGAAAATATATTTTTACTTCCAAAAGTAATATATTTTCTCCTTGTCGAAAATATGACATACTTTGTAACAATAATAAAAATCATACTTTCATTTCTTTTGTATCCAAAATAATATTTACCAAAATATGCTCAATAATGTAGTTTCAGGAATATTTTGTAAGTTACGTTCTTGCGTTCGATTTCACAATATTAAGTGTGTAACTTATATGTTTATTCCATGTGATTTTTGGTATTATTTTGGATTGTAAATTTCTTGGTATTTGTTAAGTCATATTATTTTAAATCCTAAAATAATATAACTATTACACCAAGTATACAAATAATCACACACAATGTGTTATAAATGTAAATATATATTCTAAATACATATTTATCCATTTTTATTTATAAAAACCAACCTCCAATACTTGTATTTTTGTAATAAATTCTATGGCAAGGTTTATATTGAAACCATGGTTAAAACACACTTGTAAATACTTGTTTAGAAAATATTTTTCTAAGTGTTTGTATTTTTAGAAAATTTTGTCATAGTTTCCCCTAAAACTGGAGGTGTCCATGCTATCAAAGCATATAATTTTCTTTTCAAAAATCATCATAAGCAATCAACAATCAATCTATACCTACCATGTGCTAAAACAAAGCTATCTACATAATGATCATGAACTTGAGTTTTCATAAAAACTTGTAGTGACTTGGTAGTGTGTTTAGTAGACTTAGTTACCCTTTCAAATGTGTTTATTTCTTTAAAAATCTCATTCTTGAAAGATTTGAGTGTTTACAACTTGTTAGATGATTTTTCCAAAAATCATTCTTTTGATTTTTTCTTGTAAACAAGTGTTCTTATACTTATTTCACCACTAGAAACATGATTAGTTTCTTTAAAAACTATGTTTATACAAATCTTGTGATTTAGCTTGGTTTCTTTGGAAAACTATTTTAGAAATCATCCGCTCACAAGACTTATATCTTGTTTAAATCATGATCACATGAAAACACTTTTATTATTCAAGTTCATGTAAACATAAGGCATGATGATCTTGGTCTTTCACAAGATCATCACATCAACTTACTAGATCATGTGTTTAATCACAATCTAGTAGGTTCCATATGATTTCTAACATCACTAACACTAGTAATCAATCAACAAGAAGCAAATCATCACTAAACAACAAGTATTCATATGTTTATAAACTTATGTTAAAGATTCATGATCAAGTTCTTTAGTGTTCATCAAGATTAACAATGTGTATCATCTTTTAACCATCAAAATATGAAGTATCAAGAGATCATAAGGGCCTTACTACTAGCACTAGGCTAGGGAAGAACACAAGATGATGGTGATGACAAAAGTGTTGGATAAAAGCAATCGGGTGAGGTCCTTCAAGATCTGAGAGCACCAAGCTTCATAAATCACCTTCTTACACCTTTGAATGAACTTGGAATGAATGAACTTGAAATGGAAGTGATGGTGGTGTGCTTGGGTGTGTTCGGCCGAGAATAAGGGGGAGAGGGAGAGAAAGGTGAAGGTGTTGGGTGTGTGAGGAAATGAGAACACTAGGTCTTCTTATAACCATCTAACTTCATTACCCATTGTGTAACATGATCCCATAGTACACTACATGATCTCTAGGCAATCCAAGCAAGATTAAGAGGAGATTTAGTGTGATCAAGAAAGATTATGGTGGGGCCACACCTTGTGACCGTCCACTTATATGGGGGGGGGTAAGTGTAAGTTTAAATGGTAAGTTAGATAACTAAGTTAGATTTCAAGTATATTAGTTAGGTGTTTATGTGTATGAAGTGTTATATAGTGTGTTAGGGTGTTGGGGGACCATAACTAGTTCAGAAACATTAAAACAATGCTTCTAGTATAATTTTGATGTTTCGGGTAATGTTCAGTTGTTCGGTTAGATACCGGTTCGTTAAAGTGTCAAACTATTCCGTTTAGTGTTCTTTATGTACCCTTTTGTGACACTTTTATTTCCCGACACTTAGGAAAGCATTCAGGACCATTTAGTCATATTTTTGCATGTAATAAACTTGTTAAAATGCTGAATTTTGCTGATTTATGCAGAATTCTACACTTTATGTGGGTTTTAGGTACTTTTCGGCACTTTATCTATCACCTAGAAATGCAGTTTTGTGGTCCTTACTTTCCTACACACTATACTTGTGTAATACGTAGTCTCTGGCTCATACTGGGCCTCAAAACACTGTCGGCCTATGTACTGAACATTGTCAGCATTTTAGTTTGACTGATAATGGTGCCAATTCTGTTCTGTGCATTATTAGAACTATATCGTGTTGCATGTAGTAATGATAAAAGTCTTGCAACATGAAATGCCATTGTATGTATATAATAGAAATCATAAATTCATTTGTCTTGTAAACTAGATCATGCACAGTTATTAAAGCACAGATTACTGTTCAATTAGTGTACGGAATGTACGGAAAAGTGACAGTTGTCACAGTAAGGTAGTGTATAAACTAAACCTGCCTGAAGAGTTGAGTGTAGTACACAACGTTTTCATGTATCGAATCTGAAGAAGTGTCTGTCAGATGAAACGCTTATCGTTCCTTTTAAATAACTCACGATCGACGATCAACTACGCTTCATTGAGGAAACGGTTGAGATCATGGATCAAGAAACTAAAACTCTCAAGTGTAGCAAGATACCCGTAGTTCGAGCTCGTTGGAACTCACGCCGTGGCCCAGAGTTAACCTGGGAACGGGAAGACCAGATGATGCGCAGGTATCCCCAGTTAATTACAAACAATACTTCCAGCACTGAGGCTACAACTGAATTTCGGAAAGAAATTCAAACAAACAAGGGGATGATTTGACGCCCCACAAAAACATTTAAACACACTAGCATGTGATTGGCTGCGCGCTAAATTTCAGGACGAAATTTCTTTGAACTTGGGGATAATGTGACACTTCGGGTTTTCCTGCACGATTTCAGTGTACGTTATGATTATGTTAAATTAATATAAGAGGTTTAATTGAGAATTTTCGAATTATGGGTGTTATGTGATTAATATGTGGATCTCTAGGTTTTGTGAACTACGTGAGTTTACTTGCTACATGACTTTATGTGCTATGTGGTTAACATGATTCATTTCGTGAACTTTCGTGGAACTACGTGTACTTACGTGTAACAATAAGGTCATTGACGAATCTATAAATAAGATCGCATCGAATGTCTTAGCTCAAATTTCGAGGACGAAATTCCTGTAACATTGGGATAATGTGACAACTCGAACCCTTGACCCTGCTTGTCGAGAGACGGGTATTTTATTTTGGTTATTATTATAATTATTGTTATTATTATTGTTTAAATGATAATAACCACATCGAGAGAAACAGGTAGTTTAACTGGAATCCCGAATCAAACATGAATAATTGTCAACTATTTAATGAGGATCCATGTCCATGGGCCAAGCCCAACCCAACTCCCCTACACCCTAAACTCTACCTATTTAAACAAGCACCTTCTCATCATCACCTCCCACTCTCTTAATTTGAAAACCCTAAAAATCACTCATCAGCCGCACACCCCTCTCATCTTGTCTGATCAGGATCTCCGACGACCGGAGAATTTGATTCTGGCGCCCCTCCATTCTAACCGACAAGTACACAAGTCCCCTCCCTCCTCCTTCTCCCTGTATCGCACACCACGACCCCCTCCTCCTCTCTTTTTTCGTCGCACACCCCACTTCTCTGGTGAACTAAGAGCTGTTGTTTTTTCGCTGATGTTAATGATATTGGCTAACGAAGATGACGGTGATAAGGATGGCAGAACGCCGCAGAGGTGGCTGTGGTTCGGTTCTGGCAGCAACAGCGGCGCTGCGGTAGTGGATGTGCCTCGGAATCGCTAATGTGACATCATCAGTGGTGGTGTCAAACCCTGACTTTTGCGAAAGCGTGTTACATGTGACTTGCTTAATATCATTGCATTCAACCATAACAAACAACTATATGATAGAAACCTTGATGTTCATCCATTTAAGAGTTTCAAAATATTACAACCAACATTGTTTAACAACAAACCAAGACTTCAATTTTAAATACATAACAACCAAAGTTTTTAAGTTCCATCACGGACTTTAACAAAAGACACTATTTAAAACCAGGCTTTGAACCATGTATCTTATCAAGGATAAAATACACGATTCAAACCCTTCAGCACTGGATGACATCGTTTATTGAAGACACAACTTGAAAACCTTCAACGCCCGCCAGATCCATAATCAGTTTCCTGAAATACATGTAGTTTGAAAACATCAACAAAATTTGAGCGAGTTCATGCGTTTTGTATGTGAGCTCGTAAGAAACTTGTAATCATTGTAAGTATGTATTTGTAAACCCCGGTATGAAAGCGTCTATGAATAGATCAATTAATGATTTGCAAGGTCATTAATTTGTGTGCAATGGTGCAGGAAGGCTCAAACCTAGCAGATTTTGTACCGGGCCTCCCGCTGGAAGACATAGTCTCCACCTTCGGCCACATCCGGCCCAGGGGTGGGGCTCGTAACACCCAAATAGATCAATAACTCATGTCCCTCGGTCCTTAGACGAGGATTAATGGTCATAAGCGTTGTACCCACCACTCACATGATCTAACAGTTCATTCCTTAGCTAACCAGACCATATGTAAACGTTTTTAACAATTGTAACATGTACTTCACCCCCGAAGTTATAAAACTGCAAACAGTTAAAAGAAAAGGGGGACGTGAACTCACAATCTTGCGTTCAGCAACCAGGTGTAACTCAAAGCTTCTTCTCGATCGCAAGGCTACCTACACACATGCTATGGTTTATTAGACGGAGGGGTCGTGCCTTGCCTTTTAGTCTTAATTAGTATATTTGAGTTACAATTCTTGATGTCATCAATATTATTCCAAGTATATAATTATTTGTTAAAATAATAATATTTTAACTTAAATTATATGAATTAATTATTGGAATATTTGTTAAAATAATATATTTTAACTTGATTCATTATGTATGTATACATGTATATCTTTCCCCAAGGATGGGTATTCTTACACTTGTATTCTTAGACTTGTGTATTTTTGCCAAGTATTGGTGGCGTATTCCGGTGTATTTATACGTATGAGAATACGTATTTTTATTGTATTTATTAAATATTCTTATACTTAATTTTTGTATTTAATTTTTTCGGAATATTATTTTTAACCAATAAAATCACCAATTTATATTCTTAAAATATATATTTTAAGAAATCATTAATAGAAAATTACCTATACTTCTTCCTTGTCAAAAATAATTATATTTTCACATAAACCTCAAAAATAATATATTTTCAAGATCAACTTAGAAAATATTTATAAATCCATTTTTCTCCCCAAAATAATATGTTCTAAATTTTTTTAAGAAAAAATATATATTTTCTTCAAAATAATATATTTTCTAGTAATTCAACAAAACATATATATTTTTCTTTAGTCAAAAATAATATATTTTCTTTTTGTCAAAAATATGATATATTTTGTAATAAGTATAAAAATCATATTTTTCGTTTCCTTGGTTTCCAAAATACCGTCTTACTCACTTGTCAAAATATATATATATAAATTTATTTCCGGAATATTTTTGTAGTTTATATTCCTTGTTCGGTTTGTCTAAATTTTGGGTATAAATTATATATTTATTTCCTTGGAGTTTTGGTAATATTTTATATTATAATTCTTGGTATTTTGGTGAGTTATATTATTTCAAGTCCTAGACTAATATAACTAATACACATAATATACAAGTAATCACACAATTTATGACATCTAAATATATATTTTCCTAAATACATATTTAGTCACATTTATTTATCAAAAACCAACCTCCAATATTTGTAATTTTTGTATCAAAATTATGGAAATTTTTATATGAAAAACCATGGTTAAAATTTACTTATAAACACTTGTTTAAAAATATTTTTCTAAGTGTTTAAATTCTAGAAAAAATTTGCCATAGTTTCCCCTTAAAAATGGAGGTTTCCATGCTTTCAAAGCATATCATTTTCTTTTAAAATCATCACAAATCAACAACAATTCATTCAATACTTACCAAGTGCCAAAATCATGCATTTTACACTACAACATGAACTTGAAATTTTGTAAAAACTTGTAGTAACTTAGTTTCTTGTTAAGTAATCTTTGTTACCCTTTAAAGTGTGGTTATTTGTTTATAAATATCATTCTTGTAAATTTTAGACTTTCACAACTTGTAAAATGATTTTTTCTAAAAATCATTCTTTTGAATTTTTCTTGTTAACAACATATTTCTACACTTCATTAATCACTAAAAATGTGATTAGTTTCTTTAAAACTCATGTTTATGTAAACCTTGTAAGTAAACTTGGTTTCTTGAGAAAACTAGTTTTGAAATCATCCATCTACAAGATTTAAATCATGTTTTGATCATCATCATTCATAAAAACATCTTCATATTTCAAGTCCATGTTTACATAAATGATGTTCATCTTGGTTTTTCACAAGATCATCCACTCACTTGCTAGATCATGTGTTTAATCACAATCTAGCAAGTTTCATATGATGTTTAACATCATAAACATAAAGAATCAACAATCAAGAAGCATACATACACTTAAACAACATAGATCACTATGATTTTGAGCTTTATGTTAGAGATTATGTTCTTGATTCTTTATGTTCTTCATGTTTAGCAACTTACATACACTTTTAACCAACATCATAAGAAGTAAAATGAGATTAAGAGGGTCTTACTACTAGCACAAGGCTAGGGAAGAGGTTCAAGATGATGAAGATGATGAACTTGGTGGTTAAAAGCACTAGAGAAAGGTCCTTCAATCAACAATGGCACCAAGCTCCTTAGTTAAGCTCCTTACACCTTTGTAGCACTAGAGATTGGATGAATGAAAGCTTGAAGATGATCATAATGGTGGTGGTGTTCTCGGTCATGACCAAGAGAGAGAGATGAGAGAGTTTGAGTGGAGTGTTTTGTGAGAAAATGATAAGTTATGGTCTTGTGGTTACTTATATAAACTTCCAACACAATTTAATCTCTTGGATAATATGTTTACTAAAGCATGAGATATGATCAAATAAAATATTAAAACAATGAGGGGGGTATGGTTGTGTTGTGATGGATAGTTAAGAGAATTAGTTGAAATCTAAGTGTTTAGTTAGTGATATAAGTTGTTATGTAATTATAAGAGGTGTTATGATGTTTGGGGACCATAACTAGCTCAGAAATGATAAAACAATGCTTCTAGTGGAAATTTGGTGTTTCGGGTAGTGTCCGGTTGTTCGGTTGGTTACCGGTTCGTTAAGATGCTAAACTACACAGTTTAGTGTGCTTTATGTTCCCTTTTATGACAGTTTTGATTCCCTACACTTAGGAAAGTATTCTAGACCATTAACCCATAATTCTGCATAATATTAAGTTGTTTAAATGCTGATTTTTGCTGAAAATTGCAGAATTCTGCAGTTTGTGTGAGTTTTAGGCACTTTTTGGCGCTTAAACTATCACTAGGAAGGCAGTTTTATGATCCTTACTTTCCTACACGCTATACTAGTGTAACTTTTGGGTTCTGGCTCATTCTGTGTCTCAATATCATGTCTGTCTAAGTACTGAACTCCCGTCAGTATTTCTGATTTGTCTGATAACTGTGCTAACTTTGTTTCGTGCATTATTTGAATCATAAAGTGTTGCATGCAATAATGATATGACATCATGCAATATGTGATGCACATGTATGTATTATGACAATAATCAGAAAGCATTCATGTCATTAATTTAAATCAGCACAGTCATTAAGTCATAAATTACTGTTTAATTATTGTACGGATACATGTAAATTTGACAATTGTCACATCCCCCCCCCCCCTGTTAAGAAAATTTCATCCCGAAATTTTACGCTGCACTATCGATTGCAGGGGAGTTAGGGAACAAATGTGGATACTTCGATTTCATTCGATCTTCACGCTCCCAAGTAAACTCTGGGCCGTGACGTGCGTTCCAACGAACCTTGACAAGCTTAACACTACTCCTCCGAGTCTTGTTAACTTTCCAATCTGTAACCTCAACGGGTTCTTCTGTGAAGTGGAGTGTGTCGTCAATATGCACTTCATCCACTGGGATGATAAGTGTCTCTTGAGTTGGACTTTTCTTCAGGTTAGATACATGGAATGTATCATGAACACCGTTTAGTTCCGCTGGTAGCTCTAACTTGTATGCAACGGTACCAACCCCTTTCCAATATCCGGAATGGCACAATGTAATGTGGGTTTAGCTTGCCACGTTTCCCAAATCGTGCTACACCTTTCCAAGGTGAGACTTTTAACAAAACCATGTCTCCTACTTCAAATTCCAAAGGTTTTCGTCTTTGATCCGCGTAACTCTTCTGTCGATCACGAGCCGCCTTGATGCGCACTCGGATCTGCATGATCTTGTCAGTCATTTCTTGGACTAGTTTGGGGCCAACCATCTGTCTATCACCAGCATCTGCCCAACACAACTGTGAGCGGCATTTACGTCCATAGAGAGCTTTGAACGGTGCGGCTTGAATACTCTTATGGTAGCTGTTATTATAGGAAAACTCAACCAGAGGTAGATGAGTATCCCAACTGCCACCCAAATCCATTACACAAGCGCGGAGCATATCTTCCAGCGTCTGAATAGTCCTTTCGCTCTGACCGTCAGTCTGCGGGTGAAAAGTTGTACTCAGATTCAACTAAGAACCAAAAGATTCTTGAAAGGATTGCCAAATCCTTGACACAAACCGTCCATCTCTATCAGATATTATCGAGATAGGCACTCCATAACGTGCTACTATCTCTCTGAGGTAAAACTCAGCTAGCTTCCCTGTGCTATCCTTCTCTCGAATCGGTAAGAAGTGCGTAGACTTGGTCAACTGGGTAACTTTGTTATGAAGTCCATAGAAATATGGTCCCACTTCCACATGGGTACTTCTGGCTATTGCAAGAGACCTGAAGGCTTCTGATACTCGGCCTTTACCTTGGCACAAGTTAGGCACTTCCCAACATAGATGGCAATGTCACTCTTGAGTCTTGGCCACCAATAGTAATCCTTTAGATCTTGGTAAATCTTGTCCGATCCTGGATGGATCGAGTACCTCGATTTATGATCTTCATCGAAAATAACCTCTCTAATACCACCATAAAGCAGAACCCAAATACGTCCCATGAAATACAAGGTTCCTTCCTCGTTAGGCTCCAACTTCTTGTCCATTCCTCAGAGATATTCATCCTTAATGTTCTCTTTCTTAAGAGCTTCTTTTTGCACGGCACGAATACGCAAAGTGAGATCCATCTGAATAATCATTTCTAAAGCCCGAACCCTTATGGGCTTAATCCTCTCCTTTCGACTTAAGGCGTCTGCTACTACATTTGCCTTTCCAAGATGATACTTGATCTCACAGTAAAAATCATTTAGCAACTCAATCAAACGTCGTTGTCGCATATTAAGCTCCTTCTGATCAAATATATGCTGAAGGCTCTTGTGATCCATGAAAATAGTACATCGAGTACCATACAGATAATGTCGCCAGATTTTCAAAGCAAATACCACTGTGCCTAGCTCCAAATCGTGAGTGGTATAATTCTTTTCATGGACCTTCAGTTGGCGAGAAGCATAAGCGTTAACCTTTTGGCGTTGCATTAGCACACAACCCAATCCCTGACGCGAGGCGTCACAATATACCACGAAGTCCTCCGTGCCTTCGGGTAGGGATAATATCGGGGCATCGTATAGCTTGTTCTTGAACAGCTAAAAGGCTTCTTCTTTCTTGTCTCCCCATTCGTACTTCTTATCCTTCCGAGTAAGGGAGGTCAGCGGTTGAGCTATCTTGGAGAAATTCTCAA
>JARYGA010007022.1:0-29049 GCA_030545235.1 Helianthus tuberosus
CACTAAAACAAAAACTCTGTGATGCTCCTGTTTTATCTTTACCTAATGGCAATAATGATTTCGTTGTCTATTGTCACGCATCGAACCTAGGCCTTGGTTGTGTTCTCATGCAACGAGGTCAAGTTATAGCTTATGCGTTGAGACAATTGAAAATACACGAGAAGAACTACACAACTCATGATCTTGAGTTAGGCGCTGTAGTTTTTGCTCTCAAAATTTGGAGACACAATCTCTATGGCACGAAGTGTGTGGTTTTCACAGTTCACAAAAGTCTCAACACATTTTCAATCAGAAGGAGCTAAACATGAGATAAAGACGCTGGGTTGAACTCTTGAACGATTACGACTACGAGATTCGCTACCATCCTGGTAAGGCGAATGTTGTAGCCGATGCACTAAGTCGAAAGGAACGTGTCAAGCTACATTGTGCTCGAATTCTATCCGATATCCAAACATGTGTCCTTCAAACACAACGAACATGTGTAACCCAAGGCTTGTTGAAAAATGAGCTACCACTTAATCTTGAGCTTCAACTCGAAACAAAAAGATAATGGGTTACTTTATTTCAAGAACCGACTGTGGATTCCGAGTCAAGACAATCTTCGCACTTTAGTGATGGACGAATCTCATAAGTCCCGATATTCAATCCATCCTGGTGCAGACAAAATGTACAAGGATCTTTGTACTCAGTATTGGTGGCCGGGTATGAAGAAAGATATTGCCTTGTATGTATCAAAATGCCTAACTTGTCTCAAAGTCAAGGCTGAACATCAACGTCCATCTGGTTTGCTTGTACAACCAGAAATACCGGTATGGAAGTGGGAGAACATTGCGATGAATCTCATCACTAAGTTACCGCGCACATCTAGAGGTCATGATGCCATCTGGGTAGTCATTGATCGTCTTACAAAATCAGCACACTTTTTGTCGATTCGTGAGGATCTATTTGCTGATAAATTCGCCAAGATTTATGTTGATGAAATTGTATCTCGACATGGTGTTCCTTTGAACATCATATCTGACCATGATGCTCGATTCTCATCTCACTTTTGGAAGACCATGCAATCTGCTATGGGAACCCAACAGAATCTGAGCACTGCTTATCATCCCCAAATGGATGAACAATCCAAGAGGACGATACAAACACTGGAGGATATTCTTAGAGCATGTGTGATAAACTTTGGTGGTAATTGGGATTTGTATCTACCGTTGATCGAGTTCTCTTACAACAATAGTTATCATGCTAGCATCAATATGGCGCCTTTTGAAACTTTATACGGTCGAAAATGTCATTCACCTGCCTGTTGGAACGAGGTCGGTGAAGCTCAGCTTACTGGACCTGAATTCATTCTTGAAACAACAGACAAAGTCAAGAAAATTCGCGATAATCTTCTGACAGCTAGAAGTCGTCAAAAGAGTTATGCGGACATTCGACGCAAGCCCTTGGAATTTCAAGTCGGAGACCATGTCCTACTCAGGTATCCCCTTGGAAGGGAGTGGTGAGATTTGGAAAGAAAGGAAAACTTGCGTCACGATACGTTGGACCATTTAAGATTATTGAAAGAATCGGAAAGGTTGCCTATCGACTTGAGCTACCTCCTGAACTTGGGAATATTCACCCAACATTCCACGTGTCCAATTTAAGAAAGTGTTTAGCCAAACTGATCTTCACATTCCCCTCGACGAAATTCAAGTGGATGACACAATGCACTTTGTCGAGAAACCTGTGGAATTAATAGACTGTGAAGTTAAGAGACTAAAGAACAAACGAATATCAATAGTCAAAGTTCGCTGGGAGTCTAAACATGGCCCAGAGTTTACTTGGGAACATGAGGACCAAATGAAAGCAAAATATCCGCATCTGTTTAGACAAGTTTCCTCTAGCTAAAATTTCGAGACAAAATTTCCTAAAGTAGAGGAGACTGTAACATTTGTGCTCTTGTAAACACTGTAGGATGTAGAACAATATCAATTATCAATGAAACAATGTCTTTTGATTCCAATATTTGTTTAATTATGTTTGACGATTTCACGTTTTGATTCTAGTTCGATTTCAAGCTCTTAATCACTTTCTTGAAAGTTATACGCAAACTGTTGCGTAAACATAATCATTTTAACGCGACAAACACTTCGGAACAATGACACAAGATTAACATACGATAAATAACCTATACATAACTTAGAAATAAGTTTTGAAGGGTTTGGTATGGAAAAAAACAAGCTTATTCGATCATATGGACTATTTGTGACAAACTGCAAAAGTCTGCCAATTCGTTAAATAACCTATACATAACTTAGAAATAAGTTTTAAGGGGTTTTGTATGCGAAAATACGCTTATTTGATCATAGGGACTAAAAGCGTCAAAACTACGAAGTATGCAAATGCGTGCATATCTTGCGTTCTGACCATATCCAGACATCCAAAAATTTTTGTGATCACTAGAATATTGTATTTTAGTGATAGGAATGCAAAAATACCATTCGTCGCATAATTTGGATCGTTTTCGTGTCCGTTCGAGTTTCATCGTAATTAACCAAAAAACGCGATCGTACGACCAAACGAACCGACATCCATGATATTTCCAAGCATATTTCAAGTCTCCTATGCTTTAACATCCTTATAAAGCCTTGAAATTAGGTTAACGGGAGTTAAACGTGTCGAAAAACAAGCTTTGGAGCTGCGGGGACCTGTTTTGACAAAGTTTGAAACTTCTGGTCTGCACTCGGCTCGCTGGCCGTGAACCCTGAAGCTTTATGGGTCGCGGGCCGGGAGAAATGGAGCTGGACAGAAACCATTTTTCAGCAAAACAGCCTGCTACACTTGATTTTAACCCTTGTTTCTGATTATTGTTGGCTAATTGTGTGTTCTCCAAGTCCCCTAATCAGGTCCTAACAAGTGTATGGTGTAGATTATTCCTTGATCATCACACAAAACACTTGGCAAGATCTAATGGTTCAAGAATTCCTATAAATACCCATGAACTTCATCATTCCAACTTGCTCATTTTCCTTTTTCTTTCAC
This sequence comes from Helianthus tuberosus, assembly GCA_030545235.1. Lineage (NCBI taxonomy): Eukaryota > Viridiplantae > Streptophyta > Magnoliopsida > Asterales > Asteraceae > Helianthus > Helianthus tuberosus. The sequence continues at coordinate 3,022 of JARYGA010007022.1, forward strand.
TCTAGATCTGAATTGAGGCTGCCACACTTTGTTCGAGGCTTCATACTTGAGCTTTCTTAGTCATTTTTCCAGCCTAGAGCACTTATAAGTGTTCTTTCAAGTCTTGTTTATTTATTTCAAGCTAAAATTCAAACAGTGTTTGACTTTCAGCTTTGACCATGATTTGGTCAAGTCAAAGTTTGTTTGAACTTTGCAACGTGAGCGTAATCATGATGGTTATAGTCGCTTGCGACTATACCTACTGATTACCACGTTGACTTGTCGAAGTGACGAGTAAAAGTTTAGGTCAAAATGCACGATTATGTGCATTTTGCGACGAAACTATTATCAGGTATCAAAACACTTTGTTTTGATATCAAATCATTTTTCTAACTTACTTAAATAGGTTTTAACATGTTTAACTCGTCACTTTTAGTTTAGTGCTTGTTTAGGGTCGTAAGTCAAGCGGTCTCGACAACCGCTTAGACTTTCGAACCCGACCCGTTTGGTCGATCATTAGGATCCGATTAAACATATATTATGACCATAGTTGTATAGGGAATAACCTTTGGAGGTTATGCCTTATGGTCATTTCGTTTGATTTGTTGTATGATAGGTAGTTTATATGCCTTAGGAAAATGACCAAAATGCCCTTTTTGCGCATAATTTCAATTTAAGCATATGTGACCTAAATTTTGACACTTAAACTGATTGTGCAACATTATTAAACATGTTTAGGTATATAAGACTTATCATAGGACTAGTTAGACCATCCGAACGCGCATTTGCGCAAATGACGCGTTAAAGTAGCGTAAACTACCTTAACGGGTCATAACGGGTCAAAAGCACTTAGGATAGGTTTCTAATCAGAATGTAGGCTTTGTTAAACCATATCATATGAGTTCCAACACTCATTTGGTTTACAAGACCTCATTCTACCCGATCTCCCGATTTAGGTCCCGATTTATTAACATAGTGATTCCATACTAGGTGCCACTTGATTCCTTGATTTCCCTAGCTTTGTTAGTTCACTTAATCGAGGATACATTGCAATTTCAAGTGAGTACATAGTTCCCCTATTTTACTGCTTTCAATTGTTTTAGGGTGATTCATATGTGCTAAACGATTTCAAGATTTCAAAAACAATTACTATGGTTTATATTAAACACAACGATTTCAATAATGTGGACGAACTTGTTAGTGCGTTGATAAATAACATGAATGACATTCATTAGCTTTGGCCAAGTCGACCAGTAGTATGTTATGGTACCATAGGATCTGACAAATCCCGTTATCAGACTATCAACATGGTTATGGGGGTAATGTGGGTAACGACAGAAACTGTTATTTTAACAAACCCTTTGGTGGTTTGTTAGTCGATTAAAGATACACTTTGGTGGTATAGACGAGTCACACAGGTTTAAATGTATTCAACTAGAACGACCAACAGTTAGTTTTCACAATTAAAACACGGACGATTAAACGAATGGTTTTATGACACGAGCGATTGAACGATGATTTATAACACAAACGATTAAACGATGGTTTATAACACGAACGATTGAACGATGGTTTATAACACGAACGATTGAACGATGCTTTATAACACGAACGACTGAACAATCGTTTATAACACGAACGATTGAAAGATGGTTTATAACACGGACGAAATGAACGATTATTGAACGATTGGTTTATGGTAAGTGATTAGATAACGGGACGGGTGTAATTTGATAAAAGCATGGTAGATACGCCACTGGTACTTCTTATATATAAGTGCTTTTATCATATTAGATTCTGTGGCGTTATTTAGTTCACTTGGACGAATGATTTCAAACGATGTCACGCAACAGTGTTTACTAAATGATATAAACCATACAAGTTTTCTTACAAGGACGATTTATAATTTGGTTTACAAAAGCAAATGTTTTGGTCTAGATTCATGGCAACGAGGTTTTCACAAACATATAACCAACTTATTTTAGTTGGTTAATCATATTGCAATACAAAACACTTTTCAATACAAGGATTTCAATTATCAACTCTAGTAGTCGTACGAGGTATTGCAATATGTATATACCAGCCATGAATATGACACACATGCAAAACCTATGTACTCGCCGACATTTTTATGCTGACTTTATTTTCACATATGTTTCAGGTGCAGTTTTTTGATGATCATGATGACACACGTAGGATGGGACGTGGGCCTTAGTGATATAAAACAAGAAAGACAATATGTTTAAACTCGTTTGTTTATTTTAAGACAATATTAAACACTTAATAATTTAATAAAGCGTAACTTCAATTTCCATGTGTTGTGAAACAATGATTCTGTTACAACACTCCCCGACGTTTCCACCGTGGTTTTGTTGTTTTAATGCGGCCAGGGTGTGACAACATAAGTTTCATATAAACCATCCGTTTATAATTATTATGCGCATTATTCACCAACGTTCATGAGTTATCATGTGTGTTCCGGTAATTTCCCGAATTTCCAAAGTAAACTACTTTAACTAACCTAGTTAAATGGATTGCTATGAATGTATGTCTAAATCAACTGTGGTTAGGTTAAAGTAGTAACTTGAAGTTGCGGGCTGTCACATCATCCCCAACTTGAAAGAAATTTCGTCCTGAAATTTGATGAGCAGTCACAGAGGAGTGAAAATATAAGTTAAGATGACAATTGGTTTTCCCAGGTATCACATCATCCCCAACTTGAAAGGGAATTTTGTCCTGAAATTTGCTAATCATATCAGTGCTAGGTTTAGCAGTTTTGAATAAGTGAGGATACTTGAGCATCATCCGATCCTCACGTTCCCATGTGAACTTCGGTCCATGCTTTGAGTTCCAACGAACTCTTACGATAGGTATTCGACTATGTTTACGGACCTTGACTTCCCAGTCCATGATTTCGACAGGTTCCTCGATAAACTGCAACTCGTCATCGATTTTTAGTCCTTGGAAAGGAACCACAAGTGTTTCATCCGGAAAACACTTCTTTAATTTAGAGACATGAAAGACGTTGTGAACGTTACCAAGTTCATCAGGCAACTCGAGTCTGTAAGCTACTTTTCCGATTCCTTCCAAAATCTTGAACGACCCAACATAACGCAGATTGAGCTTGCTGCGTTTCCTAAAATGCACCACACCCAGCAGGGTGAGACTTTCAAAAGAACATGATCGCCCATGGCGAATTCCAAGGGTTTCCTACGCTTGTTGGTGTAGCTTCTCTAGCGATCATGGGCGGCTGCCATGCGATTTCTGATTTGAACAATCTTCTCAGAAGTTTCGAGTACAAGTTCTGGACCCGTGATTTGGCTGTCACCAACATCAGCCCAACAAAGAGGAGATCGACATTTCCGTTCTCGTACAATGCATCGAACGGGGCTGCCTAAATGCTAGTGTGGTAACTATGTTGTCGGGAAAACTCTACCAGAGGTAAATGTCTTTCCCAACCGTTACCCAAGTCGATCACACATACTCACAACACGTCCTCAAGCGTCTGGATGGTTCGTTCACTTTGACCATCTGTTTAAGGATGATAAGCGCTGCTTATGTCTAAACGTGAGCAGAATAATTTGTGGGTTTCCTTGATCGCAAACTTGTCAGTTTCCTTGATCGCAAGGGAGTGTGCAGATTCAGTCAGGCGGTCAACGATCACCAAAATGGTATCGTTTTCATTTTGAGTTTTGGGTAACTGGTGATGGAATCCATGGAATTTTGTTCCCTTCCCAACATAGGCAGTTCTGGTTGTTGAAGCAAACTAGACGGTTTTTGGTATTCCACTTTGACTTTCGCACAAGTGAAGCATTTGCTCACATGTGTCGCTATTTAGCTTTGATCTTTGGCTACTAGTACAAGATTTTCAGATCCTAATACATCTTGTCAGAATCCGGATGAATAGAGTAGCAAGACTTGTGTGCTTCATCCAACATAAGCTCTCTTAGATTACCATGCAAAGGAACCCGTATTCGCTTCATAAATAGCGAGTACCGCCAGACTTGGTTACTAGTTGTTTATCCATGCCCCGCATGAATCCAGCTTGAAGGTTCTCATCCTTCACGCTTCAGTTTGGGCAGAACGAATCTGATCAGGAAGATCAGAATGAATAGTAAGCCATACAGCTCGAACGCATTTAGGTTTGGTTTCCTTCCGACTACGGACTTCGGCTACAACATTAGCTTTGCCTGGATGGTACTTGTTTGCACAATCGTAATCGTTCAAGAGTTCATCCCAACGACGTTATCGCATGTTCAACTCTTTCTGGTCAAAGATATGTTGAAGGCTCTTCTGATTGTTTAAATGGTGCATTTTGTACCATACAAGTAATGCCTCTAGATTTTAAATGCAAAGATTACGGCTCCCAATTCCAAATCATGAGTCATATAGTTCTTCTCGTAAGTTGTCAACTATCAAGAAGCATAGGCTATCAGTTTCTCGTGCTGCCTCCAAACACAACCGAGACCCTGAATAGAGGCGTCATAGTACACCACGAAGTCATCTGTACCCTCGGGTAAGGACAATATCAGTGCACTACAGAGTTTCTGTTTCAAAAGTTGAAAGGCATTCTCTTGATTCGCTCCCCACGAATAAGTAACCCCTTTCTTGAGTTAAAGTGGTGAGAGGTTGAGCGATTTTCAAAAATCACTCGATGAATCTGCGATAGTACCCCACGAGACCAAGAAATTGTAACATCTCCGTAGGAGTCTTAGGTGTCACCCAATTCTTAATGGAATCGATTTAGCTGGGTCAACATGTATTCCTGACTTATTGACCACGTGACCAAGGAATTGTACTTCTCGAATCCAGAAATCACACTTAGAGAACTTCGCGTAAAGCTGCTCTCTCCTAAAGAGTTCCAAGATAAGACGCAAGTGTCGCTCATAATCCTTCTTGCTCTTAGAATAAATCAGAATGTCATCAATAAACACAATGACAATATCATCAAGATACGGTTTGCGCACTCGGTTCATGAGATCCATGAAGATCGCGGGTACGTTAGTTAACCCGAATGGCATGACTAAAAACTCGTAATGGTCATACCGCGTTTGGAAGGTTATTTTGGGAACATCTTCCTCTCAGACTCTCATCTGATGATAGTCTGATCTTAGATCGATTGTTGAGTAGAAGCTTGACCCTTGATATTGGTCAAACAGATCGTCTATATGAGGAAGAGGATAATGGTTTTTGACCGTCACCATATTGAGTTTGCGGTAATCGATGCGCATTCGGAAAGACCTGTCTTTCTTCTTCACAAATAAGACTGGGGCTCCCCACGACGAAGTACTAGGTCGGATAAATCCTCTATCCAACAGTTCTTGGAGTTGGATAGACAGTTCTTGCAGTTCTCCCGATGCAAGATGATGATGAGCATGAGCAATCAGAGCTGCTCCAGGTGTAAGTTTGATCTGAAATTCCACTTGTCGATGTGGAAGTAGTCCTGGAAGTTCCTCGGAAAAACGTCTGAAAAGTAATGACACATAACTCCAATCGACACTAGAATTGAATAAAACAGAAGCGAATAGATTATTCACAGAGAACCTACCGGTCATGACGTTGTTATCGTTCTTGGCGTCACCCGCGCTAATAGTGAATGCTCCCCCACGAGCACCATTTCCACCGTTGTTACCATCGTCATTGTTGTTATAATTCCCAGTGTTTTTGTCATTTCCGTTGTTGTTGGCATTCTGAGTTAACTGTGGGCAACCCTTGTTGAAGTAACCCTCACTTCAACACTGAAAACACCCTGTACGATTACCTTGATGCTGCTGTGGCTACTGCTTCAGGAACAGAGCTCTGAAATCTTTCACCATATGGCCCACCTTGTCACACCTCTGACATACTCGAGTGCACTACCCATGCTGATGGTAGTTACACTTGTTACACTTTGATTTCTTGCTCGCCTATGAACCCTGTTTCTGATCGGTGCTTGGTTCTGATTTGCAGAAGAAGACTGGCTGAAGTTGCGGTTGTTATTGTTGTTGTCAGCCCTCTTTTGTTGCTGGCTGGGGCTAGAGGCCTTGACTGGGTTATTCAACTTGCCCTTGTTATCGGTAATCGGAGCTATCACGACACCACGCTCAGGTAGTGTACCCCGTTCAACTTCTTGCTCATTGGTCTTGTGAGCCAAACGAATAATCCAGGGCAAGTTATCGAGCTTAGCAGAGATATCTACAACCTTTGTCTGGGGTGCTAACCCGTTGAATACAAGTAAACAAGAAAAGTGGAAAGAGTATAGACCAAACATTCGATGCTTCGATAACTAACTCAGAAACATTTTGCACTAACACAAAACATTCCTAGTTTACCTCCAGATGTTCAGATAAGTGTTCAAGCAACACTCAATATCATCTAGGTTCATAAGGTCTCAGAGAAAAGAGAAAGATCAAGTTTGAGTAGGAGTCAATCATCAACATGGCTCCTATGGATGGTTGAAATCCCAATTATATCAGATACTGGGTCAGATCCTTTCCACACGTAGGTCTCACTAGCACTCACATGCACCTCAAATTATTATTACCTGTGCACCCGTAATAATAATGTGATTTGCACGTTCATCTCAGTTCCTCCTAACTTGTGTCAAAAAATCCCCATATTCGAGTGTTAGAGCAGGTGTTGTCAAGACAATAAAGATCACAAAAGGTCTAGTGATAATGTCTTACTAACGGTTCGTCATGACTTAAATAGATAACACATGTAATTCTACTACAATGCTGGGTATGTAACTATATGCAATGCAATGCATATGTGTATGCTAGATGTATAATGTATACGATAAATAAAAGACGAACCTTGCAGTCTGGAGCGTAGTGTCATGGTCGCTTTTGCAACTGATTTAGTTATAGTCCGGTTTTGTAAAAACATTTTAAAACCTAGTTCACTATATTAAGTAGCTCTGATACCAAACTGTCACCCCCCCAAACTACCATATGCGGATTTCACCGTGAGGCGTGTGACATACCAGGGTCTAGCCACTAATCATGTCGAACCAACAGTAAATATTACTAACTTAAACATCATGTCCAACATGAATAATGTATTTCATAAATAACGTTTCAACAAGTTTACATTCAGCGGAAGTAATTGTAACTGTTATAATCATACGGAACCAAATTGTTTAAAAAGTATAACATTAACCATTCATTAAGCAACATGCCCATGACACTCCTCGCTCCTCAGACTGCAAGTTCCAAATCATGATGTATCTAACAACTTGCAAGTATGCAGAAAAAGTGTGTCAACATAAAGTTAGCGAGTTCACAGTTTTGTTTAACGTGAGTCGTGTAAGTGTTTAGTTTAAAGAGATGTTACGAATAATAAACTTGGTACCGATTGACTGTTCTGTTTGTTGTGCCATCATCAATGTCTATCAGCATTGATCAAAAGTGTTTAAGGTCATTAGTTCATGTCCGGCTCCTAGCACGGTGTGAGGTTCGTCAGGCCTAATAGGGCTATCAATTAATACCCCGTTGCCTCCCAGGTAACTAGCTCGGTAGTAAGTAGGGACTGTCATGATAGAGTTTGAGTTTATTAACCAACATCGAATTTAAACTTCAACATATAGAAAAAGTATTCCTCCCATGAATAATAGTTTAAAAGGTATTCCACCTAGGAATAATAGTTTGTTTGTCCCCCCGGGACACATGCTTGTGAAAAATTAGTGAACTCACCTTAGTTTGCTCGGTATGTCTTAACGTGCTTTTATTGTTAATGATGTGTTAGGTCTGTTACACGCGACCTAATGTATAGTAATTATAAGTACGAGTATGTAGGGTTATGCAATACCCTAATGTTCAAACAACCTTGTGTTTAATGTGGTAAATTTATCATACAATAACACACCGTAACTCAGATATCCTGCTTATTAAATTTCCAGTTCAGAATCACATAGGTAAATTCAGAGTTATTCATAACATATATTTATCAAATAGATTTCCTTATCACATAACTAATTCTCCTCATATTGCACTCAAGACATTAATTAATCCTGGATCTTATAAAAATTCCACAAAGTCGGACATGTATTTTTATGTATATACGGACACATAAACATATATACCTAAACGAAATTCGGAGGTTCTTATAGAAATCCAGACCTAGTACATTATGAAATCATGAATCCTCTTTTAAACACATGAAGCTCGACCCCCAGTAAAAAGCTATAACCCAATTACTCATATGCTTAGCCCAAATTTCATTTGAATACTTCGTGTCACACCCTCAAAATTTTCACATGCGGAGTATTACCGTGAGGCGTGCGACTGCCCAGGATCCAGCCACTAATTATTTTGAACCGTTTACGAAATGTGTAAATTATTCCAAATGATACAATTAGTGGTTTAGTTTAAAAGTTTAAAAAATGTACTTTAAGTTTGCAGCGGAAATGTAAAATAAACTTAGCACGGTTAGAAACAAAAATTTAAACAAATGTACAAAACGTACCACTTTCCAAACCATACACACTCCATCCGTTTGCAACGTCCATCCACAGCTGTACCTGTAGATCTGCTAGCTTGCAGTAGTATGTCAACATAAAGTTGGCGAGTTCATAGTTTATCAATGTTGTTTTCAAAACGTAGGTTGTTAAATTACTCTGCTTTATAAAACACATCATGGGGAGCTACCCCATCTTTTTAAGCTACTAAACTCGTGCCATACCGAAACTAACTGTAGTCATGTTTTGTGCCCCATGTCAATGTCTATCATCATTGACTAGTTTCCCAGGCATAATAGTTCACTCCCGTCCTCTGCGGCACGGTGTGAGGTTTGTTAGACCTAATAGCGCTACTAACTAATTCCCTGTTCGCCCGGATCCGGCAATTAATCGGTATAAAATGTGAAGGGACTTTCAGATAGAGTTTCGTTTAGTTCGCTTAAGACATATAGTATAAATAGTAAAATAACCGTTTTCCATCCCCAGGAATACTAGGCAATCCCAAACCAGGGAAAGTGTTGTTCGTTCCGTTCCCAACCCCCGGGAATACATGCTTTTAGTAAAATGTGTGAACTCACCTTAGATTAGCTCGGCAGATTAAGTTATGGAAAGAAATACGTGAGGTGGAACCGGTCAATCATGTCCTAAAATGATTACCGTTTAAGGGTTAGTGGGTGTGCTCACGCGGAAACAAGAATCCTACATGCATCTAGCATGTAGCACATTTTATCATACAATACTAATTATCATGCATGCCTTTATCATGACATCGCTTAGCGACAACACAAGTGTCACGAAAGATTTAAAATACTCTTCAATAAAAATTCAGCAATATAGTGCATTTTTTGACAGTTTTCGGAGTGTTATCCGGAATAGTTTGTGTACTGCAAAATTCCCAAAAAATTACAGGACGTGTAAATCGGAGCATCGACTGTTTATAAAAATTTTGTGACTAAACTCCTTATAGATTTTCTGTGATAAATCTTGCGCCAAACAGTGATCAGATTTGTCTTAATCTGACCTTGTTTTCCCAATTATTTATTTAAAAATCTACATTTATCCGATTGATCCGAAACCAACGATAAAATCACTTAATCAAGCAAGGGCATCTATAGTAAAATTTTCACATCTAAACAGTAAACACATACCAAGTTATGACACAAGACATGAGCTGCATTTTCTGCAGAAAAACGCAGCTCTAATTGCTGAAACGAAATAATTTTTATAAAATAGCGAACAATGTCCAAAAATCATGATTCCAGCGCCATTAGAATCATATTTCGAGATAGTACATTATAGACTCAAGAAAATCCAGTTTTCGTTAAGTTATGACCTGGTTACAGTCGATTAAAGTCGGCTGTAACTATTGATCAGATTATGATTTTGCTTTCCAAACCCGCAACCGATTATTTAATGAACCTGCGACCAATAAGTATTAATCACAGCAAGTTATTAGTCATTTATATCAGATTTAACATGCTCAACATCAAGAATTTAACCCTAATCCATATAAAAAATCAGAATCAAGCAAACTACATATCATTCTTGATTTTTCATGCACCCTATACCATAAGTCATTGTTGTAACTATCATAATTAGAATTTATACACTAAAACACAGCCATGAATCATACCAAAGATAAAAACGCAGCCATGTATTTGCGGAATTAAAAACCAAAATACGTAATGCACTAACCGAATGTAGATGCGTAAGGGAGAGTTAGATCGAGAGGGAATTAGTGACCGAGAGAGAAGTAAATCGCGATGGGAGAGGGAGTGTGCCTCCTTGTTGCCATCGACCACAAGAGGGAAGTAGGGTTTCAATTTTTTTTTTTGAATCACAAAAGCACGCACATAACCTCAGTATACTTGCATGCGTATACTTAGAGGAGGGGTGGGCTTGGGCTGCACTTAATATTAGTTGCAATTGGGCTGCAAGTGGCTGAACTCTTGGAACAACAAGATATGGCAGCATCAAAATTTGTTGTTGCACTCAATTAGTCATATTTTTTCAACTAATTGTAAGTGTATAACTAATCATCACTAATATAATATATATTAAACAAGTTATGGCTCGGGCTTCGTAACTTCCGAGCTACGCGAGTGGGTTTCAACAGTTCGGGTTGGTTCAATGCGATGTGGATTAATTCAACAAATAATAAAAGTGTATGATTCGATTTATAAAAGTGAAATAAATGGTATCTACCTTGAAGTTACGGGTTGTCTCATCATCCGCAACTTGCAAAAAAATTCGTCCCGAAATTTAGAACGCAGTCACCAAAGAAGTTAGTGCGGTTAAGCGTTTTCGTGGGGTGTTACATCATCCCCTAGTTGGTTTGGAATTTCATCCCGAAATGCAGTAGCAACAAGGTTTAATATCCCATACTATTAAAAAATATTTCAAAAGAGTCATTAAAAATATTCAGTCTCAAAAACAAATTCCATTCCGACAACTCAGATTTTATTTGGTAAGTTTCTAGACTTCCTAGCCAGTTGTAGCAAATAATCCATCAACCTATCACATACGTTAAAATAAATGACATAAAGTAAATGTGAGTAAACAGGTTTGCATAGCTATATAATAAAAAGCGTTTACGCATAACCATCATCTAACACTTAACGGGTGAAAATAAGAAACTATTTCAATGATACTAGCTATCCACGTGACTGCGTTGTAGAGTATGCGCGACACAGGTTCACCGAAGCGAACCAGTGAAGTAAAGTAATGTGATCCTTAGCAACCCCTGACACATCAGGTGCTGATTCCAAACTATAGTACTATCGTTGCTAAAGGCGGAAGGCAAGTCATCACTGTGTAACATAGCAACAAGTATTTAACTAATCACGTATAGCATGCGGGAACAGTTAGCATTTAAAAAGTGTTTGCGTTGTGTGTCGTGTTTTGATAGAGAACGTATGTAACACCCAAAAGTGCGTTAAACGAAAATGGGTTCGAGTATACTCACTGTGCGTGTTTATTAGATAAACACGATCTGGTTGGATTGAAGGGAGCGCCAGGTCAGCCTGCATACGGAAACAGATGTAGAAGTCTTCCTCAGGGTTGAACGGTCGTAAATCAGAGTGTCTAGTGGGGTAAAAAGCTAGTTAAGTGTCCAACAGTCTATCCGAACGGATGGGTTTAGTCCATTCGGACGGATGGGCTCCATCCGGACGGATGGGCTTTTATCCATTCGGTCGGATGACTTTATCCTTTCAGACGGATGGCTATTTCTACTGGAATGAAATGATCTGATGTGTAACCGATGTTTAAAAGTAGAAAGAAAAGATTTGGTGTGGCAACCGAGTCTATCTAGACGGATGGACATGGTCCATTCAAGCGGATGGACTGTGGTTGTTTGTGAACCATTAAAATTGTTGAAGTTTTGGTTAAAAATGTTTTAACAGACGTAGTAACATGAATCAAACAACGGAAATCATCAGGGTCAGTTCATTCGGACGGATGGACATTGTCCATTTAGACGGATGGGCTGAGCTGAATTTTTTGTAAAAATTTCTTAAACAACGGTTTTGTTTAATGGAGACGGATGTGTTGACGGGTTCAAACAACGGAAATCACCAAGTCTCGTCCATTCGGACGGATGAGTTTTGCCCATTCGACCGGATGTTCGGTTCTTGATGATGATTTATGTTCGGCCCGTTAGTCGGTCCATCGCTTTGGTAGGAATCAGTTTTTGAGTCGGCTCTCGACTATGGAACGAGTCAAGAGTCTGATGGAGTCCCGATTCCTCCAATGTTTTATGAAATCGAAAAGAAGTTTCATAAATAAGTTCAAAATGTGATAATTGTGACACCCCAGGAAAAACCAGTAAACCACGCAACTTAACTAGCTTCCTCAGTAACCACGTGCTAAATTTCGGGATGAAATTTTCTTAACAAGGGGAGAATATGACAACCCTCATAATTACATCTATCCGTACGATTAATTAATGTTAATTAAAGTGCTTGATGACTGTGCTGAATTACTTAACGGCTTTCTGATTACTGCGTCATACTTACATGTGCTTGTTGACATACTAGTCTTGTGCAAAAAATTTACAAAATGGTCCTGTATGCATTCCTAACTGATGGGAATTAAAAGTGTTACAAAAAGATACATAAAAGACACTAAACGGAACAACTTAGCACTTTAACGAACCGGTATCTAACCGAACAACCGGACATTACCCGGGACACCAAAATATTGCAAGAAACATTGTTTAATTATTTCTTGGCTAGTTATGATCCCCGAACACCATAACACCCACTAGAATATCCACTAACTAACATATGTAATCATATACTTGGATTTGAACTAGTATTTACCACTTACCATGAAATTTTACACTTAGCCCCCCCATACTAGTAATCGGTCATGAGGACCCCACCATAGATCACCCAAGATCTTGTGAACAAAATATTGTGAGAAAGATTATAAGCATGGTGACCAAGATTACTAGATCTTCATTCTTAGAACTTCACTCCCCATCCCACACTCTCACTCTCTCCTCTCGGCTCACTCTCTAACCGTCACCACCACCACCTTGTCACCACCATATTCAACAAATTCCAAGTTCATTCAAGTCTAGAAGGTGATACATGAAGATGGAAGCTTGAAGAACTTGAAGGAACTTCATACATTGCTTTCATCCACCATTTTTCTTCATCATTTTCTCTTGTGTTCTTCCCTAGCTTAAAGCTAGTTGTAAGTTCTTGATTAACCTTGTTTACTTCTACTTTAATGGTTAAAAGATATAATAGGATGAAATAATGCTAGTATGATGTTGTCTTGTTTATGTTGATGAAGGTTACTTGATGAAAACTTGTACTCTAGAAATCTGTTATGAACAATGGTACTTGACATGATAAATCTGAGTTAAATAAACAATAACCTTCTGCAAGTGATGTTAAATGTCGTTGTTGATCACTAAACATGTTAACGGAACAAATAGAACTTGCGTTAGAGCGCTATAAGCTGAAAACAGGAAGCTGTCAAACTGTTACAGCCGCCTTCAGTCGGATGTAACCAGGTCGTAACATAACGAAAAATTGATTTTCTTGAGTCTATAATGGCACTGGAATTATAATTTTTTGACTTCGTTTGAAATTTTTAAAGGTGTCGTTTTTCACAGCAGCAAAAGCTGCGTTTTTACAGCTGAAAATGTGTATTATGTTTTTCGTCATAACTTGAAATCTGTGTAGAATTAGCTAATGAAATTTGTACTGTAGATGATCACTGATGTTGTTGTAATGCTCCAACTAGAATTTCATCAATCGGACTTACGATGAATTTTAAATGAATTATTCTATGGACTGCAGTTAGAAAGTGACGAATCTGATTGCAGTCCGGTAAATGATTTTTTATAAAATATTGGTAATGAATTGGATCCCGATATTTTTACACAGTAATATTTGGATTGTTTAAAACATTCTTTAAAAGTTTGGTAATTTTTGGAGTAAGTTAACTATTTTATTAAAATACCCGAAAACAGTCAAGTTTTGGATGTTCAAGCTGAAACAATATAACTAGTGATTTGCATGTCTAAATGTCAGTTATGTTATCCGATAATGATCTAACATGTTATATGTCAATGAAAGTGTTATGCGCAATATCGTATGCTTACTCTTGAGTAGCTATAAGTGGAATGTTTATATGGGCATGAACTATTAAAGTGAGTGCATGTTATGTGGTAGATGTGTGTAGGAACTTCGTGCTTATTTGAAGTCACTAATAAACTAAGTAGTAATCATACTAGGACGTGATTGACCAACACCAATTGTTAGCTATTTTATAGAGTCAAACCGAGCAACCAATGGTGAGTTCACACTCTTTCTAAGGCATGGGATTCCCGGTGGTTGGGAATGGGTTAAAGAACTAAAACGGAACCTGCATATCCTCCTTGGGTAGGATATGTACCGCCATCCTCCATAGGTAGGATGCCAATATTAATCCTGTGTATACTCCTTGGGTAGAATGTCACAACCCGAGTTTTCAAGGTCTTTCCTCACAACTGTTCTTGTTTATGCACCGTGCTATTTTATTGATATTAATGCTTAGTGTGATATGTGTTAAAATATGGATTTTTGTGAAATGTGTGATGTAAAATTGTATGTATATATATATATTATATTTTATTGTTCCTGACGAAAACCAAAAGGGATTTCGCCCCTAGCATGCTCGACGAAAACCTAAGGGGTTTTCACCATAGCCACTCAACGAAATCACCTAATTTCACCGGCCCAGTCTTCGCCAAAGCCCAGTTAGGGCCCAACATCGTATTAGTTACGTATTCTAGTGTAGTAGGTTGCGTACTTGATCAGTTACCAACCCTAGAGCTTCCTATTGTTTTTCCTTGTGCGACGCCAATTCCGAGTATCCAAAGCCCCTTCCTTCCGATCAATCTAGTGACCCTTTCATCTTGGTTAGTACTCACTGTTGTTTGATTCTTGCATGACTCTTTAGGAAAATCACTACATGTCTGTATGTTTATATTTGATTAGATGATGAGATTGCTATATCTGATTGTTTGTCCATTGGGGTAATGAGTAGGGCTTGATATTTCTATCATAAATCGATTGGTCTAGATCTGAATGTTATACGACTGCTTATGTTTGACTGGGTGATATATATATATATATATATATATATATATATATATATATATATATATATATATATATATATATGTGTGTGTGTGTGTGTGTGTGTGTGTGTGTGTGAATGTTGAATTAAATGATGATTCTGTTTACATGTTGTTGGATGATAATCCTGATGGTACAGATGAGTGAATATCTAAGCGATTGTATTAGTTTTCTGATTGATCGATTGTTCGTTGAAGTGGTTGAATCTGTTAAGTGATGATTAAGGTTGTTCTTGTTATTCGTAACTGTTAATGAAGATGATGACCAGTCGACGAAAACACAGGGGCCAACGAAATCACAACACTAGACCAAAACACTAGGTGTTTTCGTCACACCTGAAGCCGACGAAAACAGGTGTTTTCGTCGCATGAGGGATTTCGCCAGACAGGGATTTCGCCAAGCATTTGTTTTCGCCACATGTGATATCTGGCACCGTAGTTCTGTTGAACATGTCAATTATGTTAATATATTAACTGGGTTATGTTAACTAGGTTATGTATGTTAAGCTCATTATATGTAATAACTTTGTTAATTTTGATCTAACTCTATTATGACACAGTGACTATGTTAAGTGTGTTAACTCTGCCATGCATGTTAGTTCTATTAATCCTGATTAACACTGTAACACAGTTAAGTTTACCAAGACTGTTGATGAATAACTAAGTTAAAATAAACAGAGGAAACCTTTAATGTAAAGCTTGAATTGCATGAATTTGATTTAACTGCTTATGTGTTACATGACGTTAACTGTCAAACACACGTTATGACATAGAGTGTATGTGGAACCTTACAAACATGTACTGATTGAGTATGCATGCATATAATAGGACTTGACTGATTACTTGCGAACACATAGTTTAGCATACCGAGCAAACCAAGGTGAGTTCACACTCCTAAGGCATGGGATTCCCGGTGGGTTGGGAATGGGATTGAATAACTATTTATATTATCAACACTACTAGACTACTTGCTACTGCCCTCGGATTGAGAAGGGCACGTACGTAAAACCTACGTACACTCATACTTGCTACCGTCCTCGGATTGAGAAGGGCACATACTTAAAACCTACGTACACTCATACTTACTGCTGTCCTCGGATTGGGAAGGGCACGTACGTAAAACCTACGTACACTCATACTTAATACTGTCCTTGGATTTGGAAAGGACACTTATGGATACGACTAGTCTAGTAACATACAACATGGGAAGCCCCCACTAAATATCGTGAAAAGGTTTGGTAAACAAGGATACTGGGTAATACATGGTTATGAAACGAACTTATGATTTCTAAAACAAACTCAATAACTGAAAGACCAACTGTGAACTCGCTCAACTTTGTTGTTGACTCTCTGTTACATGCCTTGCAGGTCGTTAGGTATCTATGGAGCTTGCATCGGAGTTGGAAGAGTCGTTGTGGGACATGGACAGCTGTGTGCCATGCTAAACTTTTGAAACGTTTAAACTTATGACTTGGTTTTAAAAATTATGCTTCCACTTGCAACTTAAACTATGTTTTGTTTAGACACCAATTGTATCGTGTTGGATTTTTATATGCTACTTACATGCTTGTTCAATATGATTGGTGGCTTGATCCTGGTCAGTCACGCCTCCAAGCAGTGATACTCCGCGTGTGGATTTTGGGGGGTGTGACAGATTGGTATCAGAGCCATTGGTTATAGTGAACTTGGTTTTAATAAGGGGAAAAGTTTTTATTAAAATCAGACTATAACCTGTACAGTGCTCTACGATCCACAACGACGCTTCACTCCACGTGCAAGGCTCAACACTATAGGTTATATGGTTTATGTTTATATTGCCTACTTGCTAGTTACATAGAACTTTACTTATGGTATTCTTAGATGAACGTAACAACTATTGTTTGAAAACACATGTGTGCTTACTCTCTTCTGTCATCGCACTTTCGCGAACCTCTCTCACTTATGTTTCCTTTGATATGAAGATCATGAGTGGACGCGTTAACCTAACTCAAGCCCAGTTGGCGGCTTTGATCACTGAACAAGTTACTGCAGCACTCGCAGCTGCCCAGGCAGGAGGTATACCCTGCAGTCGCAACTCACTCTAGGATCTTTAGATCCTACCCTCATAAACCAAATCTTGTGTTTAACTCTGTCTTATTCTTGTACACGCAACAGGTCAGCATACTCAGTCGCCTGTGTGCACGTTCAAGACTTTTATGGACTGTCGTCCTGGTACTTTCAGTGGCACTGAAGGGGCCGTTGGACTCCTCCACTGGTTTTAGAAGCTCGAATCGGTCTTCGAAATGTGTGAATGCCCTGAGGCTCGTAGGGTGAAGTATGCCAC
Source organism: Helianthus tuberosus (assembly GCA_030545235.1). NCBI lineage: Eukaryota > Viridiplantae > Streptophyta > Magnoliopsida > Asterales > Asteraceae > Helianthus > Helianthus tuberosus. Next base: position 20,398 of record JARYGA010007022.1, read on the forward strand.
TGGTACTCTCGAAGGCGTTGCTTTAACTTGGTGGAACGCGCAAGTTCAAATGTTAGGGCTGGCAGCTACAAACGCCACCCCATGGAACGACTTCAAAGAACTGATCAAGTGAGAATACTGTAATCGTGATGACATCCACAAGCTGGAAGTGGAGTTCTTTAACCTGAAGATGACGGGATCAGAGATAGAGGCGTATACGAAGCGATCCAACGAACTGGCAGTGTTATGTCCAACTATGGTGGATCCTCCCATCAAGCATATCGAGCTGTACCTCAAAGGCTTGGTACCAGAGATTCAAAGTCATGTGACTGCTGCTAACCTTGCTACCATCCAGGATGTTACTCGTCTTGCTCATCGTCTCACAGACCAGGCAGTGGAACAGAACAGGCTGCCTAAGCGTATAGGTGCTACTGCTATTGCTACTTTTGCTACTCCCAGTGACAACAAGCGAAAATGGGATGGAGCCTCCAGCAAGGGTTCAACTACAGTTCAGTCCCAGGCACAACAGCAAAGACTGATGACTACCAGAGTCCTGGTCAGCAATCACATGGTAGTCAAGGGCAGGGTGGATATCGGGGATACCACCCAAAATGCAACAAATGCAACACACACCACAGTGGTTAGTGCAACAAGAGACGTTGTTAGAGGTGTCTCTAGATGGGTTATGAAGCCAAGGATTGCAGGAGATCACGGCCTGCAAATCAGAATCGTCAGCAGCAACAGCAAGCACCGCAGAATCAGCAACAACAATAGGGCAACAGGGGATGCTATCAATGTGGCGATGAAGGTCACTTCAAGAGACAATGCCCGCAGTTAAATAAAAATCAGAATCAGAACCACAACCAAGGAAACGGGAACAATAATGGGAATAACAATGGGGGTAATAAATACGGCAATGGTGCCAGGGTCGAGCGTTCGTGATTGGTCAGGGTGACGCAAGGAATAATCCTAACGTGGTGATGGGTAAGTTTCTTCTCGACGACTTTTATGTTACTGTTTTATTTGATTCGGGTGCCGATACCAGTTATGTGTCTCTAAAAGTTAGTCAAATGCTTAAACGTACCCCAACACTTTTGAACACCAAGCACATGGTAGAGCTAGCAAACGGTAAAAATCTAGAAGCCACACACATAGTTAAGGGTTGTAATCTCGTCTTAGCTGGTCAGACTCTCTCTATCGATCTCATTCCTATAGTTTTGGGTAGTTTCGACATCGTCTTTGGGATGGATTGGTTATCCCAACAGCAAGCAGAGATCCTTTGTAAAGAGAAGATTGTTCGTATTCCCCGTTCTGGTAAAGAACCTCTCGTGATTCAAGGGGACAAGAGTGGTGCTGTTGTGGGCATCATCTCCTTTCTTAAGGCCCAGAAGTGTTTGCGAAAGGGCCACACTGCTATTTTAGCACTCGTTACTAACTCATCAAAGAAAGAGAAGAAGATAGAGGATATTACAGTGGTACGCGACTTTCCTCAAGTGTTTCCTGAGGATTTACCTGGTCTTCCGCCTCATCGTCAAGATGAATTTCAAATTGAGCTGGCTCCTGGAGCAGCGCCCATAGCTCGAGCACCGTATCGCTTAGCTCCAACCGAACTAGAAGAACTGTCCAAGCAATTGCAAGAACTCTTGAATAAGGGTTTCATTCGTCCTAGCTCTTCGCCCTGGGGAGCTCCAGTGTTGTTTGTAAAGAAGAAAGACGGTACCTTCCGTATGTGCATAGATTACCGCGAACTCAACAAGGTGACCATGAAGAATCGCTATCCTCTTCCACGTATTGATGACTTGTTCGATCAGTTGCAAGGGTCGAGCTATTATTCAAAGATTGACCTGAGGTCAGGTTACCATCAACTGAGAGTCCGAGACGAGGACATCTCTAAGACAACGTTCAGGACTCGGTATGGACATTACGATTTCATGGTTATGCCTTTTGGATTGACAAACGCACCTGCAGTCTTCATGGATCTTATGAACAGAGTGTGCAAACCTTACCTAGATAAGTTTGTTATTGTTTTCATCGACAACATCCTGATCTATTCTAAGAGTCGGGAAGAACACGAGCAGCATCTGAGGATTATTTTGGAACTACTTCGAACAGAGCAACTTTATGCTAAGTTTTAGAAATGCGACTTCTGGCTTCGTGAAGTCCATTTCCTAGGCCATGTGGTAAACAAGGATGGGATTCATGTTGATCCATCCAAGGTAGACTCGATCAAGAACTGGCCTGCACCGCGTACACCAACAGAAATCCGCCAATTCTTGGGTTTGGCGGGCTACTACAGAAGGTTCATCAAAAACTTCTCGAAGATTGCATAGCCGCTTACTCTACTAACTCAGAAAGGTGTCACCTATCGTTGGGGAAATGCACAGGAATCAGCATTTCAACACTTAAAGGATAGACTTTGTAGTGCACCTATCCTTTCATTGCCAGAGGGCACAGACGATTTTGTGGTTTATTGTGACGCGTCAATTCAGGGTCTTGGTTGCGTACTGATGCAACGGGATAAATTCATTGCTTACGCCTCGCGCCAACTTAAGATTCACGAAAGGAATTACACTACACATGATTTGGAGCTGGGAGCTGTTGTTTTCCCACTCAAGATATGGAGACATTACCTGTACGGTACCAAGTGCACCATTTACACCGATCACAGGAGTCTCGAGCATATCTTCAAACAGAAGGAGTTGAACATGCGACAACGTCGATGGGTCGAGCTATTGAATGATTACGAATGTGCCATCAAGTAGCATCCAGGCAAAGCCAATGTTGTGGCCGACGCCCTCAATCGAAAGGATACTACACCTAGACGCGTACGTGCTTTACTACTCACTATCCAATCTAGTCTTCCTGCACAGATACGAGATGCTCAGGTAGAAGCATTGAAACCAGAAAACGTCAGGGCTGAAGCCCTACGCGGCTCAAGGCAACAGTTAGAACGAAAGGCAGACGATGCCTACTACGTAACAGGACGCATTTGGGTCCCACTCTTTGGCAATTTACGAGAACTCGTAATGGATGAAGCACATAAGTCTCGCTACTCAGTACATCCAGGTTCGGATAAGATGTACCAGGATCTCAGATCTACGTATTGGTGGCCTAGCATGAAAGCTCACATAGCAACTTACGTTAGCAAATGTTTGACTTGTGCGAGAGTCAAGACTGAATATAAGAAACCATCGGGCCTACTCCAACAACCAGTGATACCACAATGGAAATGGGAGCAAATTTCCATGGATTTCGTTACTGGCCTGCCTAGATCTCAACGTGGAAATGATACTATTTGGGTGATCGTGGATCGACTCACAAAGTCTGCACACTTCTTGGCTATCAAGGAAACGGATAAATTCTCCACTTTAGCAGACGTTTATCTAAAGGAAGTGGTTTCGAGGCATGGGTGCCAACCTCCATTATTTCCGATCGTCATGCACGTTTTACTTCAGAACTGTGGCAAGCAATGCACAAATCTTTTGGCTCTCGATTAGACATGAGCACAGCTTATCACCCGCAAACGGAAGGGCAGTCTGAACGCACCATCCAAACTCTTGAAGACATGCTTCGAGTATGTGTAATCGACTTTGGCAATGGTTGGGAAAAGAACCTCCCTTTGGTGGAGTTTTCGTACAATAACAGTTACCACACCAGCATTCAAGCCGCTCCATTTGAGGCATTGTATGGGCGTAAATGCCGGTCGCCTCTTTGTTGGGCAGAGGTGGGGGATAGTCAGATCAAGAGTCCAGAACTTGTAATAGACACAACGGAAAGAATTGATCAGATACGGCAACTAATGGCGGCAGCTCGTGACCGTCAGAAAAGCTACGCTGATAAGCGCAGGAAACCACTCGAGTTCCAGGTTGGGGATCGAGTGCTACCCAAAGTCTCACCTTGGAAAGGTGTAGTTCGTTTTGGCAAACGAGGCAAACTCAACCCGCGTTATGTCGGACCATTCGAAATCATAGAGAAAATAGGCAAAGTGGCCTACAAACTGAACCTACCAGCAGAACTCGGTGGGGTTCACAACGTATTTCACGTGTCAAATCTTAAGAAATGTCTGTCAGATGAGACCCTCATAGTTCCTTTGAAGGAGCTCACTATCGACGATCAGTTGCGATTCGTCGAGGAACCAGTTGAAATCACAGACCGAGACGTTAAGATTCTCAAACGCACCAGAATACCTCTTGTTCGAGTTCGTTGGAACTCCCGTCGTGGCCCAGAGTTTACCTGGGAACGAGAAGATCAAATGAAACTCAAGTATCCCCAGTTGTTCGAAAACAGTGCAACCACTGTTGAGGCTGAAGCTACTGCGGAATTTCGGGACAAAATTCCAAATCAACGGGGGGATGATGTGACACCCCAGGAAAACCAGGAAACAACGCAACACAACTAGCTTCCTCAGTAACCACGTGCTAAATTTCGGGACAAAATTTCTTTCAAGTTGGGGATAATGTGACAACCCGAGTTTTCAAGGTCTTTCCTCACAACTGTTCTTGTTTGTGCACCGTGTTATTTTATTGATATTAATGCTTAGTGTGATAAGTGTTAAAATATGGATTTTTGTGAAATGTGTGATGTAACATTGTATGTATATATTTTATTGTTCCTGACGAAATCCAAAAGGGATTTCGCCCCTAGCATGCTCGACGAAAACCTAAGGGGTTTTCACCATAGCCACTCGACGAAATCATCTAATTTCGCCGGCCCAGTCTTCGCCAAAGCCTAGTTAGGGCCCAACATCGTATTAGTTACGTATTCTAGTGTAGTAGGTTGTGTACTTGATCAGTTACCAACCCTAGAGCTTCCTATTGTTTTTCCTTGTGCGACGGCAATTCCGAGTATCCAAAGCCCCTTCCTTCCGATCAATCTAGTGACCCTTTCATCTTGGTTAGTACTCACTGTTGTTTGATTCTTGCATGACTCTTTAGGAAAATCACTACATGTCTGTATGTTTATATTTGATTAGATGATGAGATTGCTATATCTGATTGTTTGTCCATTGGGGTAATGAGTAGGGCTTGATATTTCTATCATAAATTGATTGGTCTAGATCTGAATGTCATACGACTGCTTATGTTTGACTGGGTGATATATATATATATATGTGTGTGTGTGTGTGTGTGTGTGTGAATGTTGAATTGAATGATGATTCTGTTTACATGTTGTTGGATGATAATCCTGATGGTACAGATGAGTGAATATCTAAGCGATTGTATTAGTTTTCTGATTGATCGATTGTTCGTTGAAGTGGTTGAATCTGTTAAGTGATGATTAAGGTTGTTCTTGTTATTCGTAACTGTTAATGAAGATGATGACCAGTCGACGAAAACACAGGGGCCAATGAAATCACAACACTAGACGAAAACACTAGGTGTTTTCGTCACACCTGAAGCCGACGAAAACAGGTATTTTCATCCCGGGTGTTTTCGGCGCATGAGGGATTTCGCCAGACAGGGATTTCGCCAAGCATTTGTTTTCGCCACATGTGATGTCTGGCACCGTAGTTCTGTTAAACATGTAACACTATTAGTTTAGTAAACCTGTTAAGTTTATTAACACCGTTGAACATGTCAATTATGTTAATATGTTAATTGGGTTATGTTAACTAGGTTATGTATGTTAAGTTCATTGTATGTGATAACTCTGTTAATTTTGATCTAACTCTGTTATGACACAGTGACTATGTTAAGTGTGTTAACTCTGCCATGCATGTTAGTTCTATTAATCCTGATTAACGCTGTAACACAGTTAAGTTTACCAAGACTGTTGATGAATAACTAAGTTAAAATAAACAGAGGAAGCCTTTAATGTAAAGCTTGAATTGCATGAATTTGATTTAACTGCTTATGTGTTACATGACGTTAACTGTCAAACACACGTTGTGACATAGAGTGTATGTGGAACCTTACAAACATGTACTGATTGAGTATACGTGCATATTATAGGACTTGATTGATTACTTGCGAACACATAGTTTAGCATACTGAGCAAACCAAGGTGAGTTCACACTCCTAAGGCATGGGATTCCCAGTGGGTTGGGAATGGGATTGAATAACTATTTATATTATCAACACTACTAGACTACTTGCTACTGTCCTCGGATTGAGAACGGCACGTACGTAAAACCTATGTACACTCATACTTGCTACTGTCCTCGGATTGAGAAGGGCACGCACGTAAAACCTATGTACACTCATACTTACTGCTGTCCTTGGATTGGGAAGGGCACGTACGTAAAACCTACGTACACTCATACTTAACATTGTCCTCGTATTTGGAAAGGACACTTATGGATACGACTAGTCTAGTAACATACAACATGGGAAGCCCCCACTAAATATCGTGAAAAGGTTTGGTAAACAAGGATACTGGGTAATACATGGTTATGAAACGAACTTATGATTTTTGAAACGAACTCAATAACTGAAATACTAACTGTGAACTCGCTCAACTTTGTTGTTGACTCTCTGTTACATGCCTTGCAGGTCGTTAGGTATCTATGGAGCTTGCATCGGAGTGGGAAGAGTCATTGTAGGACATGGACAGCTGTGTGCCATGCTAAACTTTTGAAATGTTTAAACTTATGACTTGGTTTTAAACATTATGCTTCCGCTTGCAACTTAAACTATGTTTTGTTTAGACACCAATTGTATTGTGTTGGATTTTTATATACTACTTACATGCTTGTTCAATATGATTGGTGGCTTGATCCTTGTCAATCACGCCTCCAAGCAGTGATACTCCAAGTGTGGATTTTGGGGGTGTGACATAGAATACGTACGTTCGTCCTCCTTGGGTAGGATAATAACCTTAAACTACTAGCCAAAACTCTATCACCTAAGTCCCTCATTTTATATCAACTTAATCGCCGAGGCCAATGGCGAGCGGGTCATTAGTTAATAGCGCTATTAGGTTTGACAAACCTCACACCGTGCCGTTAGGAGGGGCGTGTACTAATGGATCATGGCAAACAGTCAATGATCATATACATTAACGTAGGGCACAACTTACTTTTGTCAGTAGTCAATATGGTAACGGTCTAGTGGTTCACATGGGGAAGCCCCCACGGGTCATGGTTTGGGAAAGAAGGAATTGGTTAATCATATTTTCAACTATGGGGTAACCCCTACGGCAAGTAAGCCAACTAAACAAAAACCATGTTTTTGAAACAACTTAAAACGAACACCCAACTGTGAACTCACTCAACTTTGTTGTTGACTCCTTGTTACATGCCTTGCAGGTCGTTAGGTATCTATGGAGCTTGCACAAGAAGGCGTGGTCGTTGTGGGACGTGGACTGTCAAGTCCCATGTTAAACATTTAAACTTAAGAACTTATTACTTATGTTTTGGGTTTTACCTTTAATGCTTCCGCTGTTTAATTCGAACTTGGTTAACTAGCTTTTGATCACCAATTATATTGTGTGGCTGGATTTTATCCATCTTAAATACATTGTTCAAAGTGATTTGTGGCTTGATCCTGGTCATGTCACGCCTCCAAGCGGTGATACTCCGCATGGTGAATTTTGGGGGTGTGACAGATTGGTATCAGAGCCATTGATTATAGCGAACTTGGTTTTAAAAAGGGAAAAAGCTTTTTGATAAAACCAGACTATAACCTGTACAGTGCTCAACGATCCACAACGACACTTCGCTCCACGTGCAAGACTCAACACACTATAGGTAATGTGGTTTGTGTTCGTATTGCCTGCCTATTTGTTAAGTAGTGCATCATCTATGGTATACTTAGTTGACATAGCCACTGACTGAAAACTCTGTGTGCTTACTCTCGCCTGTCATCCCATGCTTACGCACTTATGCGACACCCTTCTTACATGTGTTTCCCTCGATGTGAAGATCATGAGTGGGCGTCGCAACTTGACTCAGGATCAGCTGACGACCTTGATTAATGAACGGGTTGCTGAAGCTTTAGCAACCCAATCAGGGAGTCAACCCATACACCCTCAAACACGCATAGGCAACTTCAAGGCATTCTTGGAATGTAAACCTCCCACTTTCAACGGCACTGGAGGGGCAATCGGCCTTCTACACTGGATCCGAAGAATCGAATATACATTCGAAGAAAGTGAAAGCCCTGCCAGCAAACGAGTAGAGTACGCTACTGGCATGTTGCAAGGGAAAGCGTATTCTTGGTGGAACGCACAAGTTCAGATGCGCGGGTTGGCAGACGCGAATGCCACCCTCTGGAGCGACTTGAAGGATTTGATTAAGGAAGAATTCTACCACCTGGACGACATTCTGAAACTTGAAATAGAGTATTATGGTTTGAAGATGGAAGGATCAGAGATTGAGACACACACAAAGAGGTCCAACGACTTGGCTGCCTCATGTCCTAACTTGTCACAACCCATATCTAGACCAATCAAGCTATACCTCAAAGGCTTAGTCCCGGAAATCCAAGGGTCTGTAATTGCGGCCAACCTTCCCACAATCCAGCAAGTCGTTTGTTTGGCGCACCAACTCACCGATCAGGCGGTGGAAGAGGGCAAGTTTCTGAAGCGTAACTCTTCCAATGCAAATACTCTTATTAGTAACAAGTATATTTGGGATGATCACCAAGGTGAGGGTCCTAGCTCTATACAACAGGACCCGCACAGGAAACTCGTACAGTAGGGGCTGAACTACCAAAATCAGGGGGGATACCTAGG
>JARYGA010007023.1:0-56001 GCA_030545235.1 Helianthus tuberosus
AATGCCCATATCTTGTGCGGAATGCAGTTTTGGGAATATCTTCCTTGAGTACACGAAGCTGATGATACCCAGAACGTAGATCAATCTTTAAGAAGCAAGTAGCACCCTGTAATTGATCAAAGAGATCATCAATGCGAGGTAGGGGATATCAATTCTTGATGGTAAGCTTGTTAGGCTCACGATAATCGATGCACATCCTGAAAGATCCATATTTCTTCTTAACAAAAAGAATGGGAGCACCCCATGGTGAAAAGTTAGGACGAATAAAACCTTTGTCAGAAAGCTCCTAAAGCTGTTTAGATAACTCTTGCATCTCAGATGGTGCAAGACGATAAGGGGATTTAGCAATAGGATTAGCACCAGGTACAAGATCAATATGAAACTCAACTTGGCGTGCTGGGGGTAAACCAGGTAATTCTTCAGAAAAAACTTCAGAATAAACCCGAACAACAGGGATATCTTAGATAGACTTACCTTTGCCTTTCTCCTCTACAACATGTGCCAAGAAGGCCACATAGTTCTTGCATAGGTACTTTTGAGCTTGAGTACAAGACATGAGTTTAAGACTACTAACAGGTTTCTCACCACGAACCTCTAAGATCTCACCAGTTAAAAGAGGCACACGGACAATCTTTTCAAAACAAATTACCTCTGCGTGGTACTTGGCTAACCAATCCATTCCCACTATAATGTTGAAACTTCCAAGTTGCATTGGTGTGCAATCGATAGGAAAATGATGGTTATTAAGGTTCAACTGGCAATTTCGAAGAACAAAATCGAGAACAATGGGTTCACCACTAGCTACCTCTACTATCAAGGGCTTTCCTAGTTTTGTTCTAGCCATGCAAAGCAATGGTTCAAAAGACAATGCCACAAAACTCTTATCGGCACCCGAATAAAAAAGAACAGATGCAGGCTGATTGTTAACAAAGAACGTACCATTCACCACCTTGTTATCTGCACGCGCTTCATTAGCATTCATATTAAAGACTGATCCACGAGCCTGAGCCTGATTCGCGTTTGCCAAACTTGGACACTGATTTCGATAGTGGGTTAAATCCCCACAATTGTAGCATGAACCAGGAGGATAGTGAGGTTGTGCAGCTTGTGCTGGTTGTTGTGCATGCTGTTGAGCAGGTTGTTGAGCAGGGTTCTGAGCTGCTTGATTCTGGTTAGGAGGGAGACGACAAGTGTTGGCAAGATGACCAGATCTCCCACTGTTGGTACAAAAACGACACTGAACTTGCGGATGATGGTGACTGTTACATCTGTTGCACAATGGTGCATTCCCAGCATACTGTTTCTTTGCGAGTGGTTGTGCGGGCTGGTTAGGAGCTGCCTGGTTGGCTTGTGCTGTAACAGCATAGTTCTTGGAAGCCTTACGCTTCCTTGACCTCCTTGAAGATTCAGATTTCTTACCCTTTTTATTCTCACTCTTGTCGGACTGATTCTGTTTCTTATCACCTTTCGTGTGAAGTTTACCTTTCCTGATTTGTGACTCAATCAAAGTCGCAGCCAACTTGATGGCCTGGCGAACTGTGGTAGGGTTGCTACCAGTGACGATATATTGCACAGGGTCAGGTAATCCATCGACTTACCTCTCGATAGCTTTATCAAGTGGGGTAACCATTGTGGGATAAAGTAAACTCAGCTCTTTGTATCTGTCGGTATAAGCACGGTGTTCACCACTGTCCTGTTTCAGATCATCAAATTCCCTTTCTAATGCCCTTTGTTCATGACGAGGACAAAATTCCCTCATCATAAGAGCCCTAAGCTCTTCCCAGGTTTGACCTAAAGCAATCTCAGCACCACGATCTCTCATTAACCCATTCCACCAAGTAAGAGCCCTCTTTTGAAACACGCTAGAAGCAAACTCGACTTTACGATTATCAGGACACTGAACATGACGAAAAGTACTCTCAATGCTCTCGAACCACTGTAGGAGCCCAGTTGCTCCTTGAGAACCACTAAACTTGAGCGGTTTAGCAGAATTAAAACTTTTAAAGTTGCACGGAGCAGGTGCATTATTGTTATTGTTGGCTTGGTTAACTTGAGCAATGATATTTGGGAGTGCAGCAGCCATTTGCTGCGCAATGATTGATGCCAGTTCAGCATTAGGTGGCTGAGCGTCACATCGAGGAGGCATTCTAAAAGAGGAAACATGAGAGAAATGAGTGAGATGATATGATGAAAAATGAGATGTTGCAAATATCGACAAAAAGCATGGATGGTGGTCATTCGTTTATTACCACAAAGCAAACAAACAACACACAGTGACTAATCAAAGTAAATGGGTCACAATAATGTATCGCAAAGACATGCTTTAGCCTATAAGTGGACACTCACCCCAAGAGTTCCCAGGTAAGAGTGACTGGTCCGATTATGTGGATTTGTACGAACACTCTAGCCTAGACAGAAAACTCGTGGTATAGGCATCCACCCTTCCAGATTGCACGTGTTCACATTATTTAGACCCAAACTTTGACGAGATTTTGAAAATTTGGAAGGCATTAAACCAAAAATGAATCGTCCAAAGGGTGGGTGATTATTTTCAAAATCTTTTGGGAATTTTGGAGGGTTCAAAACCTTATAACAAATCATATAAGAATAGATGATTGATTTTCAAAATCAAATTTGGAAAATTGTGTTCTTGTTTTGGTAATCACCTAAAGATAGGTGACGGTAATGTTTTAAGATCTAAACACAAGATAACTTGTGTTGGGGTCCTAGAAAAGTTATAGTCTAGGTCAAAGCATTACTAATAACCTAATTCCTTATAACCTTTGGCTCTGATACCAACTCTTCTGTCACACCCCGACCGCGTAAAACAACAAACCGCGTCGAAAACGTCGGGGAGTGGAGCAACAGAATTATTGTTTCACAACCATGGTATTTAAAGTTTCATTTTATTTGAATTCAAAAGATTACATTGTCTTAAAAACAAGGAAACATAACATAATTAAACTAATCTTGCATCTTTTATGTCCCTAAGGCCCAAGTCCGCCTAAGTGTATCTCGATCAACCCTATGCATCATCTCCTGAAAACACATGTGAAAATAGGTATGTCAGCATAAAAATGCCTGTGAGATACATAGGTTTTGTTGATGTAGGATTCATGACTTGTAGTTAAAAGAAATGTTTGACAAATAGTAGTCATGGACCTTAAGAAAATGTTTTCTTTTATAAATCATACGAAAAGCGATAAGAAAATCAGATGATATATAAAAGAATACTGCATGGTTAAATAAATAACCAAGTAACAATGAATTTGTATAAGTTATGTCGTTTGTAAAACAATATCTTGTGAAAATATGTCGTTTGAATAAAATATATCATGTCTTTGTTGAAATGATTTAAATAGCGCTACGATATGTAATATCATAAAAGCACTTATATATAGGAAGTACCAGCGGCGTATCCACCATGCTTTTATCATATTACACGTCGCCTCGTTATGTAAATCACTTATCAATAATCATAGAAATGTCTTGTTTAAACAAATGTCAAAATGTTTAAGTGTAAATAATGTCTAAAGTTAATATAAATCAGGTATTGTATAACCAAATGTTATGTATGGCAAGCAAAAAGTACTACTCAAACCATATGTATAATGTCTATGTGAAATCAAATGATATGTATGGTGAATAAAAGTATTACTCAATCCCATAGGTAAAATGTACAAAACAATGTATTTGATTAAATCATAGTTTAAGTCAAAAGTTATGTTTTGCAAAATCCATGCTTTACTGATACAAACATTTATGCGGTAATGTTAAACACATACATTCAAGCCTTGCGACTGACGGACAAACCTTCAAACGAATCAAAGGTTTATCAATTATGTATATCGGATTCAGTCATCCCTTACTTCCAAACAAACCTAGGATTCCAGGGATGGGAGTTGTCAATTCCTATGGTACCACTACATACTACCGAGCGGCGTGATTAATGTTAATGAACGTATTTTTGTCCCGTTAAACATACCAAATGTCATACCAAATGTAAGCATGTCATGTAAAAACCATGTACTAAGTATGCTAAGTAAACATACAAAGTAGAAATGTCCATGTAAATCAATGTGCCCATATGCTGAGTAAACATATGCAACAGAAATGTAATGTAAATCAATGTGCTAGCATGCTCAGTAAATATACATAGCATAAATGTAATGTAAATCAATGTGTCCATATGCTGAGTAAACATATGCAACAAAAATGTTTATGAAATAATGTGCTAGCAGGCCAAGTAAACATACATAGCAAAGCATAATGGAAATCTTGTACTATATGCGTACTAATGAACTAGCAAATATATGTCATGAAAGCACGAAAAGCACGAAAGTAACAACTAGGCACATGTGTTTCACCCCAAATATTTGAAAACAGTAAAGGAGGGGACTATGTACTCACATAATCACCTTGAAAGCATTTAAAAAGACGGGGGTCTATGTACTCACTTGATATTGCTTAGTAGTCTTGATATAACAACCAAATAACGCTAGAAGGATCACGGAATCAATCGGCACCTAATATAGGTAACTACGTTAATAAACCGGACCTAAATCGGAGGATCGGAATAAAATGAGGTTTCGTAAACCAAATGAGTATAGGAACTCATGTAATATGGTTTAACAAAGCCTAGATTCTAAATCGGAACCTATCCTAAGTGCTTATGACCCGTTATGACTCGTTTAGGTAGCTTATGCTACTTTAACGTGTCATTTGCGCGAAAGCGCAAACGAATAGCCTAACTAGTCCTATGACAAGTATTATATGCCCTAACATGTTTAATAATCAGTTTATATGGCAAAAAATAGGTTACATATGCTTAAAATGAAATTATGCGCAAAAAGGGCATTTTGGTCATTTTCCTAAGGCATATAAACTACCTATCATACAACTAAGTAAACTAAGTGACCATAAGGTATAACCTCGGAAGGTTATTCCCTATACAACTATGGTCACAAATTATGTTTGGTCGGATCCTAATGATCGACCAAATGGATCGGGTTCGAAAGTCTAAGCGGTTGTTTAGACCACTTAACTTACGACCCTATATAAGCACTAGACTAAAAGTGACGAGTTAAACATGTTAAAACATGTTTAACTAAGTTAGAAAACAAGTTTGATATCAAAACAAAGTGTTTTGATACCCAAAAATAGCTTCGTTTCAAAATACGCATAAATACGTATTTTGACCAAAACTTTGACTCGTCACTACGCCTAATCAACGTGGTAATCAGTAGGTATAGTCACAAGGGATTCTATATGTGGCTTTGCTTTTATGCCAGCTTCGGGAAGAGATATTGCGAGTTGTCGCTCCACCGCACTTAAGAAACCAGGTTTAAACCCATTATCTGATTTGTAATTACACCTGAATTTAGAACATCAAGCATGGCTGCAACACGCTTCTCATCTTCATTTTCATTCCATTTTTTTTATTTTTTCCTGGACCCCTTTCAGAATTAAGTTGTGATTCCATATCCTCACAAAAAAAAACCAATGTTGTATAAATAAAAAAAATATTCAAATGTTGTGTAAATAACAAAGATAAGATAACAAACATTCAAATTTATTCAAAAAAAAAAACATTTAACAAACATAAGCAAAATAACATAACTAAAAACATAACAATCTAACAAATCAATGATGTCTAGATGTCCACGCATTAAACATAGATGTTGCCAAGTTTTGTCTAAAGTTTGTTCATTCATTCGAGGTCCCGACCGTTGTAATATGTTCCAAATTTGAGCCAAGATCTTCGTCATCGGCATCATTATTTGTGTCAATAAATTCATCATCATCATCATCATTAAAAGGATCATATGGCATTTCTCTTCGAATAAAGTTATGCATAAGACAACATGCAAGTATAATTTTATTTTGTGTTCTGATCGGATAGAAAGATGGTCTTCTAAGTATTGCCCACCTTTTCTTCAAAACGCCAAAACATCGTTCGATGACATTCCTTGCTGCTGAGTGCTTCATGTTGAAATACTCTTCGGGCTTTTCTGGACTTTGTCCATTTAGTCAAGTATTTAGATGATATCTTTGACCTCGAAATGGTGCAAGAAATCCCTCTCCATTAGTGTACCCGGCATCAACAAGATAGTAGTTACCTTTAGGCACTTGCAATCCATTCTCTCGAATTATAGCACTACGAAGTATTCTACCATCAGCAGCAGATCCTTCCCAGCCTGGTAATACATAAATGAATTGCATGTCAGGTGTGCAAGCAATAAGTACGTTAGTTGTTATTTCTCCTTTTCAATTACGGTATCTTGGTTTGTCTTCCTCTGATACTTGCACACTTATATGTGTTCCATCTATTGCCCCTAAACATCCCTTGAACCATTTCCATCTTTCATCTGTTGAAGTTTCTAATATTGGCTCTGGCTTCTTAAACAATCAATTTTCCAATCATATAACAGCATTTAACACATTGTTGAAATGTTTACTAATAGTCTCCCCTGAACGGTGAAAATGAAACTTCACCACTCGATTCTTCACACGATGTGCCAAAACGTATAGGAAAATTGCAACTTGTTCATCTAACTGGAGATACTTAGAAGCCTTCAACTTTCCATCTCTCTCCAACAAATTACATAGTGTCATGAAAGTTGCCCTATTCATTCTTAGTTGATGAAGACACGTGGTGTCACTTTCATACACTAATCTATGCATATATTCTTTTCTTTCAGGGTAGAACATCGTGTAGCGAGGTCTAGTTGGACGCATATTTAAACGTATACTAATAACTTTTTGAACTGCTTGAGTATACCAAGCAATCATATTTAGTATATGAAGCCACAACGCACAAAATGCTGCTAATTTCTTTTGTTTTTTTGGTCGATTCAGCTTAAGTCTAGACATAACTTCAGCAAAAACCCGAGACCTAAGGAAAACAAAATTATTAAGTTGTAATGTATTAATTTATCGGTCAAACGGGTCAGGAATATTAAGAGTCGGTAAAGAATGTTATCTTGCTAAAGTAGACTCATGGGCATATACGTTCAGCATGTATGGCTGCTATGGCATATCTAATACTATAGCGTGTAAATTCAATGAAATTATTGCAGCAAAAGAAACACAATGTTCAAGTACTAATGTTTACATAATGTTAGGGACAAGTATAGGTAAAAGTAATTGTTAAAACTAAAGAAGCAAAGTGTTTCAACTCATACAGATCCGACCAAAACACCCATTATTCAAGAGTGCTATGGATAAGGCATATTAACTAAGGAAATTCAACTTAAAAACTTTGGAAAATCACTGCAACCATATTTGTTGCAGCCTACAGGTAGGTGTTCTATGGAACTAGTGGGCGAGTTTCTTATCT
Organism: Helianthus tuberosus; assembly: GCA_030545235.1. Classification (NCBI taxonomy): domain Eukaryota; kingdom Viridiplantae; phylum Streptophyta; class Magnoliopsida; order Asterales; family Asteraceae; genus Helianthus; species Helianthus tuberosus. The sequence goes on from JARYGA010007023.1 coordinate 7,340, forward strand.
TATAATATTTGGTCCTACACATCCATTATAATGACTTAGACATCTCTCAAATTTTTGTCCACTCTGTACAACATTGGCATGATTGACATGTAAATCTAAAAATATAAATTTCATTTTTAGAAAATTATAAAACTGTTATTTTTATATTAGTACCATCTAATACAATTAATACATGGTTGATGGACAAATAGGGGTATAAACGAGCCATGCCAAGTCTGAGCCCTCCAATACTCGAGCTCGGCTCGCCATTTTTTATGAAGCTCGAGCTCAAGTTCGGCTCGGTTCGAGTCTAGTTATTTGTTATTTGAGCTCGAGCTCGGCTCGCGAGTTAACACAAAGCTCGAGCTCGGCTCACCCCGAGCTATTAAGATCGCTTCGATATCGCTTAACGCACCAAAGCTCATCCTTGAAACAAGTTTAATAACTGTGTTCTAGCTAAATACCTACTGTTTGCTGCTACAAAAATATGTGAAAATATATTTAGCTAATTCAAAGACCTTTTGTAATCTTTTTTTGGTTTTTTAACAGGACATATTTGCAATAATTAAGCATGCCCTAAAACCAAAGTTACAATAATAAACAATTACAATTATCTGAAACAATATTCAAAGCAGGAGTCAAAATTCTGCACACATCCCTTGTAATTCGAATACTTTGAATATTGATTTTAATGAGGGTTTTGTTTTTGTTTGCAAGCAAACAAGTTTTCTCCTCTTCTCCATACGATTAAAGTGTTTATCAAAAGTAACCCTAATACCACATAAATCAAGATAACATGGGAAACCATTTAATAAATTGAAACAATCAAACCAAGAAAGACTCAAAAGAAAGACGATTACATACAGAAAAAGCCTTACCAGAGAATAGAAGAACCTCGTTTCCGAAGCAGAGCTGTACGAGACAAAATGATAAACAATATTGAGCGGCAATATATGATCCATTTTGAGCGGCAATATATACTGATCTCTTCCTTGTTTACAGGATATGAAATCACGGAACAATTTTGGAAGAGGGAATATCGCCATAGAAGGGGCAAAATAGAGAAATAATATTATCAATAGGAACGGAATGAAAAAAAAGAAGGGGGGGGGGGATGCGGGAATAGCTGGTGAAGGATTTAGACGGAATGGAATGGCATTGGTAATTCTTGTTTCCATTCCATTCATCAACCAAACGTCTCTTTTTGCATTCCATCGCAATGATCAATTCCATTACGCCTTCCATTCCAGCGTACCAAACGCTACCTAATCCTCATCATTCCACCATTCCACAAGATTTGATATGATCCAAATCAAGTTTCCAACATCCGGTGATCAAGTTCTTTCGATCATGCGCGGCTAAATTCTTGGAGGTTTCCCCCGGTGTAGACTTATGTAAGATTTAGGGTTTTTATTACTTGTTGATGTTTTGCTTGTGACAAATTGAATTGCGTTTGAATCTTTAGGCAATTGTCCTACTTTTGTATTGAATTTACGAATTGTCGAGTGAATTATTAAATTTGACTTTGTGAAACGAATACACGTATTTATGCCTTGTCTTTTGAAAGGATTTGCTAGTCCAAGGTAACAAAGTGCATCGAGGTCCGTTGTCTATGACGTTGATAGCGATTGGCACCTAAGCTTTGTGATTGTTAACTCGTTAATGAACTAATTCGATTAAGCTAAATTAAAATGTGTAGTGACCCTAGATCTTGCATTTGTTGAAACCGGGTGTGAACCTTGTTTTCCATCATAGTTTTATAATCGTTAATCAAGTTTTCTTGCAATCGTTAATTTTTAGTAGTTAATTAATCTAATCTATTTCATTAGTTTAATTCAAAAACTTCCCAATCAAACAAAAATCACAAAAATACTCTAGCAAGCTTCATAAATTGTGACAACCGTTAAAATTCAATCAAGTCCACTCGCAAACCACATACTTTTCGTGGTTCGACCCCTTACTATCACTAACTATTTGTTAAGGGCAATTTGGGTATATAAATATTATCTTTGACCGGAGCGCGACAATCTGATCAAATTTCAGCGCCGTTGCCGGGGATGAGTGCGCTTTGTGTTTGGATTATTGTTTGAATTTTCGTGATTATCTGTTTAAATTGCATAGTTTCTTTTCTTGTACTTTGTTTTTTTCCTTGTATGCGGGTTGTGTTACTTGTGCAGATTACAGGTAGTGCATGCATACAAGGAATTCCGGGAGGACTTCACCAGTAGTCTACGAACCGTAAATTGAAAGAGTCGCAAGAAGGAACCTAGCAAGCCGGTTAGAAGCAACCCTTGTTTCTAACCAAGCCACCCAAACACCACAATTTACACCATCCATTGAAATCGATTCAATGGCAAACCAAAATTCCAACCAAAACTTCAATTACCCAAACCTCAATCAAAACCAATTCCAAACTCGAGGAAACTTCAATCCCGCCCAAAATGTCCAACCTATACCTCAAGAGCAACCGGGTGGTGGTAACAATTCAAGACCACCCACACCACCCTTCCGAAACCAAAATCCCAATAACACCCAAAGAACACCCCAACAACAAAACCTTCACCGACATAACTCCTTACCCACTCAAGTTGATGACCGGAATGTTAATTCCGATCGTAGAGGCAACCGAGATCGTGGAAATCCCGCGAATGATGACACGTTCTTTAATTTAGATGATTTGAGGAATGCTATCCCCGATGATGAGCCGTTTAGTGTTGCTGGTTACCAATCGCCGGAGCACGTGAGTATTCATTAGGAATACTAAAATGATGGGGGTAACTATGATGATCGGGTCGATGACGACGGTTGGGGGTATGTGAACTGGGGGAATGTCTACAACGCTAGAGGGTTCGAGGACGATGAATTTGGCTATCAAAATGCCAATTTTGTGGGGAATGACGACTACGGGTATAGGAACGTGAGAAACGACGGTTACGGAAACAACCAAAACCCACGAAACAACAATCAAAGGAACCAGAATGATGGGTTCTATAATAACAATAACAACAATGTGAAGCCTAACCGGATTCCTCGTTTTGTGGGAGGAGGTAACCAATGAGGTAACCAAGGTAGTAATATAGGAGGTGATCGAAGGGATAATCGAAGGCCGGTTGATCAAGAAGTTAACAACCCACTTCGACGTCAACAACCTCCAAGGGGAGTAAATGACCGTTTTAGGCCCACTACATCAATATCCTTCCCCACTTCAATGGGAGGTCAAATGATGAACCATACACTCATTTGGTAGAGTTTTTGGCCATATGTAGCACTATTGGTGGGCATGATTTCGCATTGGAAGAGGTCAAGCTTCGGTTATTTCAGTTATCGCTAAAAGATAAGGCGAAACAATGGTTCCTTACACTTCTGGCGAATAGCATTCGTACATGGGGTGAAATGCAACAAGTCTTCCTGGACGAGTATTACTCGATGGAAAAGACCAATGATGCTAGAGATGAAATTAGGTCTTTCCGCAAACTCTTAAGTGAACCATTGCATGAAGCTTTTACAAGGTACAAGGAATTGATTCGGAAGTGCCCACATCATCAAATAGAAAACTGGGAGTTGGTTAAGTGTTTTGTGAGAGGGCTGCATGATGAGACATGGAATCACCTCGAGTCAACGAGCAACGGAACCTTGCTGAGTAACCATGAAGATGATGATTGGGATTTTCTTGAGCGGATGAGCAAGCGGTCAAAGTCAAAGGAGTCGGCCGATAGAGCTAAAAAACATCCCGTTTCCCGGTCACTTCCCGATCTTGACTCTATCTCTAAGGATCAGATTTGTACTCTAGAACGGGAGTTAGCTCGTATGAAGAGGAAGGAGGTAAGCACGGTACAATTCGCGGTTTGCGAAGATTGTGGAGAGATTGGCCATCGGACCGATCAATGTCAAACGGGATCGGGTGATTACACCGAAGAGGTAAATCAAGTGTTCGGTGATAGAAAGAACAATGATATGAATTCGAACACTTATCATCCCGGATTAAGAAATCATCCTAACTTCCGAGATGGGAATGCTTCAAATCAAATGAACCCGAATTTTCAACCGGGTAACCAAAGCGGGTCATCATATCAAGATCGTCAAGGTATTAATCAAGGGCGTTACCAACGTAATTACAACGAAGGGTACCAAGGTCGAGACAATAATTATGAAGGTGGGTATCAAAGGAATTACAACAACCAAGGCGGTAATGGAAGTGGGTCGAACAATCCAGGGGGTGGTAGTGATTTGAATGCAAAGATGGACTCAATGCTTTCAATGATGCAAGAGTCCAAGAAAGAGAATGAGATTCAGGACAAATCGCATGAAGCATTGGCAAAGCAAGTGGGCCAACTCGCGAAGGAAATGGCTCAAATGAGGGGGAGCATGGGAAAGCTTCCAAGTGACACCACGTTGAACCCTAATCATCAAGGGTCAAGCTCAAAGAACACACTTGAGGTACCAATTAATAAAATAACTTTACGTAGTGGTCGAGTCGTGGATAATGGTGTCAAAACACCATCACCCTAGTTTGTTGAAGGGGTGGTGGAAGATGCTAGTGATGAAAAGTGTGAGGATGGTCAAACGGATCAAAACAAAAATGATTTAAATATTAATAATAACACACCCGTTGTGACCATCCCCATCCCTAAGGCTAAGGAAAAGGGCATGGAGGCTAATACCGTCCCTTATCCCGAAGCATTGAAGGGACCCGTGAAGAAGGTTGTAAACAAAAGAGGTCCACAACAAGAAGAGTTGTTGGAAGTTTTCAAACAAATAAAAATTAATTTGCCTCTTTTGGATGCAATCAAGCAAGTACCGTCGTATTGCGCAAATTGCAACTGGTATGGTCATCTTACCCAGCACTGCCGCACGGGGCCGCAGACTTAAGGAATTTCAGCAACGATCGCAGTCTCTGCAGAAGTCCTCCACAACAACATTAGTTATGCTTCCAATGTTGTTGTAATGATTTGATTTTTTTGCCGTTAATTTCTTTTATATGTTGAACTTGTTCTATTTCTCGACGCAATGTGGACTCTATTTATCTCTCATTTCTCTCGCACTCGCGCACCGACAAATTTCTTGCACTATGTACTATATAATGTGTTTTACCCCTACTATGCGTTCTTGGGATAAAGTACAATAGACGTGCAAGGGACAAATTAATCACGGGTGCACACGGGATTACTGTGATCAGTGCACGGAGATCGTAATGAGTTTCAATGATGCCATAATGTTAAAAGCATGGTTGAGCATGGTGGATACGCTGTTGGTACTTTCTATATATAAGCGTCTTGAGCATGTCGACACAGTGTGACACCTATTCATGGGGCAGAGGCGTGAGGTTGAAGCATGGTGGATACGCCGCTGGTGCTTCCTATATATAAGTGCTTTGCCATGCCAACCAATGTCTTGTGAAGAAAGTGCCATACAAGTTGAACGTTATTAGACCAAGTATACTATTGAATCTACTTTCGACACACTACACTACATCGCAAGGCGTAACAATCTCAATCGCAACTCAAAGCGTCCCATCGCTAGACTTTTCGTAAGTCTACACGCTTGCAATCGCATTATCGTTGGAATCTATCTCAATCTCAATCGCTTATTATATGTATCGCGCTACCACTTACCGTGAGTATCGCTCTATCGCTTTATGCATTATTCTATCGCTCATCGTGTATCGTCCAACGTTTATCGATATCGCTATCGCTTACCGTTACCTAAGTTATCCATGTTATGATAGCACACATGACCTCGCTTCATGAGACGAAACCGATAGGGTTAAAACATGGTGAATACGCCGCTGGTACTTCCTAAATATAAGTGTTTTAGCCATATCAGCGGACTCTCGTGGAAAAAGGCCATGTGGGGGCTTAACATTAGTTAAAATTTGTGGTGTTGTATAATCTAATCAAATCGCATTTACTCATCGCATGCAACGCATCGATCGTCGCTTATCGCTCGACGATTGTCGCTATCGCTTATCGCTTTTCGCTTATCGCCGCCGTCTTCGCTTACTATGTTTGTGTCTGTGTTATCAGTTACCGCGTATCACTTATCGCTTATCGCACTCGCTCGTGTCGCTAAACTGAGTTCGAAAACGACGTCATCGCTCAGTTTGCTCAACCTTCATCTTAAACTTGGTCCAACCATTCCTCGCTTGGACCGAGTTAACGAAATCTGTCAGTTCTATGTCGACACACATGACACTGCCTCACGGGACGGAAGCCATATGGCTAAAACATGGTGGATACGCCGCTGGTACTGTAACACCCCGTGTTTCAAAAGTCAAAGTCAAAGTCAAAGTCAAGATTGAAGTTAAAGGAAGACAAGATTGCTAATTGCGATCTGTCTCTCCTTACTCAATTCATGTTTTAACTTCTTTGACTTGTAGTTAGTCTATTTTACGTTTTACGTTAGTTGTATTATGTGGAGTACTTATTATAATCGAGGTTTATTCGACATTTATCGCATGATTAATCGAATTATGCATTTTGGTTATTGTTATACGTGTGTGTGTGCCTTATGTGTTACTTGTGCGTGTTTATTTATGTTATGTGTGGTAACTAATCGAAACGCAATCGAAACTCAATCGCAATCGAATCGCAAACGCTAAACGAATATGAAATAAGGATGCTTGTATGTTGATATAGTAGTTGGGATTAAAAGTAATTTGACTAGGAAATTCTGTCTCATCGCATCGCAACGCTCGCAATCGCAATCGAAACGGAAAAACTCGTCACACCAAACACTTGAACCAAGCGACCGATCGATCAGGTCACCAGCCGATCGACCAGCTGTTAAATCGAGCTGCCGCTCGATCGGCCAACTGTTCGACTGGGCTGCCAACCGATCGACCAGCTCCTTTCCACTTTGGGTAACCCTATAAATACCCCATGTCACCATCAAACTTTCCACTTTTGCTCTCTGACATCCGACCAGCTCTCTAACCTTGCTTTTTCTCCGATTTCTCGCAATTCCGGTAAGATCTCGTCCTAAATCTTGTACTTCCTTAATCTAAACGCACTCCTGCACCTTTCTATCTTTTGAATCTTAACTTTTAACCCTGAAATCATCAAGATTCAAGGTGTTCTAGGATGACGTCATCATGTGTTCTTGAGAACTTATTGTTTTGGCCTCAATCCACCAAGAACAACTTAGATCTAACCGATTTCCACATAAACAAACAAGGATCTTTCGTAGATCTAAACATATTCACAACGAAAAGGATTGAAAGATGGTTTTTCAACTTTCTTTCAACTCTTTTACACTCAATGCACTCAAAACCGATAGAATCGGAGCTTGCACCGACTTCCTACTCATTCTAGTGGTTGTGTTGTCCAAGATCTAGATTCTATCCACGAGGTTTACCGATTTCGGGTTAAACATGGAACACCGTCTCGAACAGTTAACTAATCAGATTTGGGTGATTCCTGTCCGATCAGGAGTACCAGGTATTGACGATGTTTCTGTTGCTTAACACGTTATCAAAACATCTCGATAAAACGAAAAACTATCAAAACCACCAAGTGTAAGACGAACGGAACAACCAGGACGGAATGCCGTCCGATCGGACTACCGTCCGATTGGACTGACGTCCGAATGGTTGTCACCCGTTCGATCTACACCTTGGTCCCACACTTAACTTTTGTTTCAAAACCCTGAAGGATGAACACTGAACGAAGGGCTGACTGATCGGGTTACCATTCGATCGGACTACCACTCGACCATGTAATGTTCTGACTTCAACACTTAAACAATTTTCAACATGTTCAATACCAGTAAGTTGCCACCCGATCGGACTACAATTCGATCGAACAACAAACTGCTGTGAACTCGTTCTCGCTGAAGTGCCCAACCTATCGGACTGTCGCCCGATCGAACAGTCGTTCGATCGATCGATCTGAAAGGTAGAGATACTACTATGTTTTCAAAATGCTACAACAAAAACTTCAAAAGTCAAGCCATCATACACAAACACATCCTTCCCAAAGGAAGTAACAATCCACTCGAACGGTCATCCAACCGGACGACCATCCGAACGGACTGTCACTCAAACGACCTACTGTCTGATCGGACTACCATCCGATCGAATTGCTGTCCTACCCACTTGAACTCGGTATCGTTTTACGCGTCGCTTATCGTTATGCTATCAATATGTTCAGGCTAACCCTACTCTCTAGCGCTCCCTTCAATCCATCAATCGCTGTGAGTATACTCGATCCCTTTTTGCGTTACGCACTTTTGGGTGTTACATACGTTACTTATGCAAAATCACATCGAACACACTACGCATTACTTTAAACGATAACCGTTATCGCATGCATACGTGACTTAATGAATGCTTGTTTGTTATGTTTACACATGGAATGCTGTCTACCTACCTTAGCAACGAGAGTACTATTAGTTTGGACTCAGCACCTGTTCACTCAGGGGTTGTTAAGGACAATTACCTACATGGCTCACAGTGGTGAGTGTGTATCGCAAACTGCCTTGGGCAGTCAACCCGCATTCATTGGTATCGATAGGTTCATGTCGATAACTAACGTGCTTCATTTCACACTGTGTACGTGCTGGTTATGCGTAAACGATTTCGAACTCTATTATATCTATTAAACTTGTATGCTCACCTTTACGCTATGTGTATTGACTTTTACTTTAACATATGTGACAGGTGCTTAGGATGCATATTTGCTTACTTTGCTGTGAAATCGAGGCTAGGAAAGACCTAGGTCAACAATAAACTATTGTCTGTAATAAAAATCTGAGTTGTCGGAACGGAACAATTTAACTAGATCTTTTCTGTAATAATTGTATTATCATCTATGACATGGTATGGGACGTGTTGCTTTAAATATTTGGTAAATATAGTTGTTATGGAAACTTCTGGACAATCTGTTTTGCTCAATGCCGCACCCCGATGTTTCCGCCATCGGTTGGGGTGTGACAGATTGGTATCAGAGCCATAACTATAGGGAATTAGGAAAGACTCGACCTAGTCTGGGTCGAAGTCTTAGAGACCTAGTTTATAGTTAGGAACCAACAGACCGACTCGTGCATGTCCAGTAGGGATTATGCGTGAGCGTACTTGCTGTTTCTCGCTATTCTCGCCTACGCTACACTATCACATCACTCAAATTTTCGAATATGAATGAGCGATTAAGTCGAGATTAGGTGTGAAAACCGCAACTCTCCACTAAATTGCTTGTTCAGCCCACATTTTTATCTATAAACTCGAGAAATTGCGTTGAAATAGGAGTGAAATCCATACTTTGACGCATAATTCTCCTCTATTTTATCAAAACAGGAACGAAGTTGTTAAGCCAGGGGTGAAACCCTAACCTTGACGACTTGTTCCGACCTTTACTTGGTTTTACAAAACTCTCGCCAAAGTCTCGACGGACTCCAACGACTGGGAGTCACGCTGAAACTGGAAGGATACGTGCCGTTCTCCCAGATTCGAGGCGAAAGCGCAACCCCAAAGGTTAAAGTGTGCTCAGATAGTCCTTGAGAATAGTCGAATCACTTTGGATAGTCAATGTCTAATAGCCGCAGATGATCTATTTCTCGATTTTTGTGTGTTTCGATTCTGAGCCCGCAACTGCTGACTCTGATGATTCGTCGATTTTATGTGTTGTATGTGTATTTACCTGCTTATGTGTTTAATTTTTGGAGACTTATATCGATTTTCTCTTTCACTTTGATCGACACACACGACCCGCATTGCATATCTACCTCAAAACGTTAGCAAATTGCTACTACCATGAGGAACAACCGTACGCCATGTTGCTTGCTATATTATTCGCTTATACTATACTACTCGCCATGATAATCGCGATCGCTACCTTCGAACGCTCGCGAACTTTGAATGATAGGTTTCTATATTCTGACTGCTCCCATATGCTTCTAAGTGAATTATGTGCTTATATGCTCATGTGTTTCTGTGCCTTACGTGCTTTTGTGCTTATATGGATCTGTGATTATGTGCCTATGTGCTTACGTGATTGTACGTGTTCCTGAGTTGTAGTAGTATTAGGCGTGCGAGGTGAGATTCGATTATATTGAGTTGAGTCCTGTGGCGATGTCTGTTGCAGATAATGTCGTCATCTGGATCTCGCGCTACCCGAGATGCTCGCCGAAAGAAAGCAGACAAACGCCTCGCTGCCATGATTACTAGGCAAATGGCAAAGGTTGTACCCCAAGTCGTCAGTGAACTGTACAAAAACATGAGCAAATCATCTGAAGAATCCAGGACCGAGACTCCCAAAGCTGCTTTCAGCTTCAAACAGTTCAAGGCATGTGGACCGAAAGAGTTCACTGGCGAAGAAGGCCCTACGGCTTTGTTTCAATGGTTCGACTCAATAGAAGTCACCCTGCGACAGAGCGGATGTCCTGATAATCTCCGCACACTGAACGCGACCGGCGTCTTCCAGTCCCGCACCCTAGATTGGTGGACTGCCGAAAGGAACAAGCGCGGAAATGATGCAGCTTATGGTCTATCATGGGACGAGTTGAAGAACGTTATGCTCGAGGAGTTCTGCCCTCCCCATGAGCGCCAGAAGCTGGAGGATGAGTTCTGGCACATTCAGCAGAAAGAAGGTGACAACATTGCCCTGACTGCCCGCTTTAAGCAGCTCAGCATCATCTGTCCTGATCAAGTGAAGACGCCCGACATGACGATCAAGAAGTACATTTGAGCTCTACCCGACTGTGTTGCAGATTTTGTGCATGCCCCAAAGCCAGCAACGATCGAAGAAACATACTTTCTTGCCGCGGAAATCAACGACAAGCGAGTAAAAGCTGGTTTTTCGGATAAAACTTCAAAGAACCTGCACCAAGTCACCGCCGCACCAACCGCCGAAACCGCCGCCGCTCAACCGTCAAGGTCCTCACGCCGCAAGAAGAAGAACAACAACAGCAGCTCCAGCACCAAGAAATGTGCTGTCAGTACCACTGCTGCTCCACTTCAAGCCGTACCAGCTCAGCAGCAATCTCACCACCACCCAGCACCAGTTACCTATGCACCGCCTGCAAAGCGTGCATACACAGGCCCCCACCCGGCTTGTCCAACATGTTCTTATCATCACCCGCTGGGTCTCGCCTGCCGTTTCTACGCTCACTGCAATATGTACGACCATTTCACTGCTAACTGCCGTACTGGTCCCCGTCAAGCACCAGCTCAAGCCACTGCTCATCAAGCTCTGCTCCCAGCCCCACAAGGCCAACAAGCGGCTCAGGCACCTGCGGTCAACGCCTGAGTCTGCTTTGCATGTGGTAATCCCAACCACTTTGCGAACATGTGCCCAAACAGGGTTGTGAAACGAGAGACCCAGCAGCAGCAGCCTCAACAGCAGCAACAACCTCAGCAGCAACAGCAAGCCGCCCGCGCCAGGACTTTCAACATCAATGTGCTACAAGCCCAGGCTGACAACAACGTGGTCAATGGTACGTTCCTTGTGAATGGTATTTATGCTTCGTGTTTGTTTGATACTGGAGCCGATAACTTCTTTGTGTCGTTTGAATTCGAGAAGCTTCTTAGTCATAAGCGCTCCCATCTCCCCTCGACGTTCGATGTTGAAGTCGCCACCGGAAGAACTGTCGCCGTTAATTCTGTTCTTCGTGATTGTACTCTTGAGCTCAACAATCACATCTTCCCAATCGACCTTATTCCGATGTAACTCGGAAGTTTTGACGTCATAGTAGGCATTGACTTTCTTCACGAAAACCATGCTGAAGTTGTGTGCTTCGATAAGATGATTCTATTCTCGCTCGCGAATGGTGATTTATTGTGTGTTTATGGTGAAACTTCTTCGAAAGGTCTCAAGCTCATGTCGTGTGTCCAAGCTAGCAAGTATCTCCGCAAGGAATACAGAGCTTTCTTGGCTAACATTGTAGCAGCAGAGAAGGAAAAGAAAGGAGGACCTGGTGTAAACGATGTCCCAGTGGTTCGAGAATTTCCTAACGTTTTTCCTGAGGATCTTCCCGGACTTCCGCCAAGTCGTGATATCGACTTTCGTATCGACCTCATTCCTGGAGCCAACCCTGTTGCCAAAGCTCCTTACCGACTCGCGCCGTCCGAAATGTGTGAACTCTCGAGTCAGCTTCAGGAATTACTTGAGAAAGGCTTCATTCGCCCGAGCACCTCTCCTTGGGGCGTGCCAGTCCTTTTTGTCAAAAAGAATGATGAGTCGTTCCGGATGTGCATCGACTATCGGGAACTGAATAAGTTGACTATCAAGAACCGCTATCCCCTTCCTCGCATTGACGATTTGTTTGATCAGCTACAAGGTGCTACGTGTTCTCAAAGATCGATCTACGTTCAGGCTATCACCAGCTATGCATTCAAGAGGAAGATATACCAAAAACCGCTTTTTGCACTCGTTACGGCCACTATGAGTTCGTTGTTATGCCTTTTGGTTTAACCAACGCACCCGCGGTTTTCATGGATCTGATGAATCGCGTGTGTAAACCTTATCTCGACCGTTTCGTCATCGTGTTCATCGAAGATGTCTTGATCTATTCCAAATCGAAAGCCGAACACGCGCAACATCTACGTTTGGTTCTCGAGTTACTCCAAGGGAATTGACTCTATGCCAAGTTCTCCAAGTGCGAATTCTGGCTGGAGGAGGTTCAATTCCTCGGCTCATATTGTAAATAGTCAAGGTATTCACGTCGACCCCGCGAAGATTGAAGCCGTTAAGAGTTGGATTACACCTAAGAACCCGTCTGAAGTCCGTTCTTTTCTCGGACTAGCGGGCTATTATCGGCGATTTATCGAAGGATTCTCAAAGATCGCTGTGCCGCTTACCGCTCTCACGCATAAAGACAAGCCTTTTGTTTGGGGAACTAAACAAGAGTCCTCTTTCCAAACCCTCAAGCGCATGCTTTGCAATGCTCCTGTTCTCACATTTCCCGACGGAAAAGACGACTTCATTGTCTATTGCGCCTCGAACCTTGGTCTTGGCTGCGTTCTCATGCAACGGGACAAGGTCATTGCCTACGCATCTCGTCAGCTCAAAATCCATGAAAAGAACTATACAAACCATGATCTCGAGCTAGGCGCAGTTGTTTTTGCGTTAAAGATTTGGCGGCACTACCTATATGGTACAAAGTGTATGATCTTCACTGATCATAGGAGCCTACAACATATCTTTGACTAGAAGGAACTTAATATGCGTCAACGCCGATGGTTAGAACTTCTCAATGATTATGACTGTGAGATTCGTTATCACCCAGGCAAAGCAAATGTCGTTGCCGATGCTCTCAGCAGCCGGAGTTATTTGCTCAGCATTCATAAAACCCAAGCCCAATACGACCTCGAAACCCTCATCCGCGAAGCCCAGCATGCTTGTTTTAACGAGCGCGCTTTGGATAAGGAAAGGATCTACCACGATGGAGCTCAGCTTGTGAATAAGTTAAATGGGATATTCCATCATCTGGACCGGATTTGGATCCCCAAACGGACCAAATTGCGACAGATATTGATGGACGAAGCCCACAAATCCCGGTATTCTATTCATCCCGGTGCCGACAAAATGTACCAGGACCTTCGCTACAAGTACTGGTGGCCGGGCATGAAAAGAGATATCGCCCTCTACGTTGGAAAGTGCCTGACTTGCTCGAAGGTCAAGGCTGAACATCAAAGACCCTCTGGCTTACTCGAACAACCCCCAATCCCTATTTGGAAGTGGGAGAGCATAGCTATGGACTTCATAACTAAGCTCCCGTGCGCGCCCTCAGGTCACGACAGCATCTGGGTTGTTGTCGACCGTTTGACCAAATCAGCCCACTTTTTGCCAATACGGGAAGACTACAAGGTAGAACGATTAGCCCGAATCTACACCAATGAGATCATTTGTCGACATGGGACGCCTCGCGACATCATTTCTGACCGTGATGCTCGGTTTACCTCGCGATTGTGGGAAACGTTTCAAGCTGCTCTCGGTACAACGCTTAATCTGAGTACCACCTTCCACCCTCAAACCGAACATCAGACTGAGAGAACGATCCGTACTCTTGAAGACATGCTCCGTTCGTGTGTCATAGATTTCGGTGGTAATTGGGATGCATACCTGCCGTTATTCGAATTCTTGTATAACAATAATTATCATTCCAGCATTCAAATGGCACCATTCGAGGCTTTATAAGGAAGAAAATGTTGATCGCCTATTGTGTGGCACGAGATCGGTCACTCTCAATTAACCGGTCCCGAGCTGTTACAAGAAACGACTGACAAAGTCCTCCAAATTCGAGACAACTTGTTGAAAGCTCGAAGTCGACAAAAAAGTTACGCCGATAGACGACGCAGGCCCCTTGAATTTGACGTTGGCGACTACGTACTCCTAAAGGTATCACCTTGTAAGGGTGTGGTCAGATTCGGCAAGAAAGGGAAACTAGCGCCTCGATATGTTGGACCTTTTAAGATTCTGGAAAGGATTGGAAAAGTCGCCTACAGACTCGAACTACCGGAGGAACTTAGTAATGTCCACCCGACTTTCCATGTGTCAAACCTCCGAAAGTGCCTGGCTGAGCATGATTTGATTGTACCTCTCGATGACCTCCAAGTAAACGAAACACTACACTTCGTGGAGAAGCCTGTCGAAATCATGGATTGCCAAACCAAGCAGCTCAGACACTCGCGCATTCCTATTGTGAAAGTCTGATGGGAAGGCAAACGAGGCGCAGAGTTCACTTGGGAACTCAAAAGCGACATGAAGGCGAAGTACCCACAATTGTTTGTTACGGCTTTGGCCTAATTTCAGGACAAAATTCCCTCAACTAGGGGAGGCTGTAACACCCCGTGTTTCGAAAGTCAAATTCAAAGTCAAGATTGAAGTAAAAGGAAGACAAGATTGCTAACTGCGATCTGTCTCTCCTTACTCAATTCCTGTTTTGACTTCTTTGACTTGTAGTTAGTCTATTTTTCGTTTTACGTTAGTTTTATTATGTGGAGTACGTATTATAATCGAGGTTTATTCGACATTTATCGCATGATTAATCGCTTTATCGCTATCGCAAATGCACTCGCAACTCGAATTACGCATTTTGGCTATTGTTATACGTGTGTGTGTGCCTTATGTGTTACTTGTGCGTGTTTATTTATGTTATGTGTGGTAACTAATCGAAATGCAATCGAAACTCAATCGCAATCGAATCGCAAACGCTAAACGAATATGAAATAAGGATGCTTGTATGTTGATATAGTAGTTGGGATTAAAAGTAATTTGACTAGGAAATTCTATCGCATCGCAACGCTCGCAATCGCAATCGAAACGGCAAAACTCGTCGCACCGAACACTTGAACCAAGCGACCGATCGATCAGGTCACCAGCCGATCGACCAGCCGTTCGATCGAGCTGTCGCTCGATCGGCCAGCCGTTCGACCGGGCTGCCAACCGATCGACCAGCTCCTTTCCACTTTGGGTAACCCTATAAATACCCCATGTCACCATCAAACTTTCCACTTTTGCTCTCTGACGTCCGACCAGCGCTCTAACCTTGCTTTTTCTCCGATTTCTCGCAATTCCGGTAAGATCTCGTCCTAAATCTTGTACTTCCTTAATCTATATGCACTCCTGCACCTTTCTATCTTTTGAATCTAAACTTTTAACCATGAAATCATCAAGATTCAAGGTGTTCTAGGATGACGTCATTATGTGTTCTTGAGAACTTAATGTTTTGGCCACAATCCACCAAGAACAATTTAGATCTAACCGATTTCCACATAAACAAACAAGGATCTTTCATAGATCTAAACATATTCACAACGAAAAGGATTGAAAGATGGTTTTTCAACTTTCTTTCAACTCTTTTACACTCAATGCACTCAAAACCGATAGAATCGGAGCTTGCACCGACTTCCTACTCATTCTTGTGGTTGTGTGGTCCAAGATCTGGATTCTATCCACGAGGTTTACCGATTTCGGGTTAAACATGGAACACCATCTCGAACAGTTAACTAATCAGATTTGGGTGATTCCTGTCCGATCAGGAGTACCAGGTATTGATGATGTTTCTGTTGCTTAACACGTTATCAAAACATCTCGATAAAACGACAAACTATCAAAACAACCAAGTGTAAGACGAACGGAACAACCAGGATGGAATGCCGTTCGATCGGACTACCGTCCGATCGGACTGTCATCCGAACGGCTGTCACCCGTTCGATCTACACCTAGATCCCACACTTAACTTTTGTTTCAAAACCCTGAAGGATGAACATTGAACGAAGGGCTGACCGATCGGGTTACCATTCGATCGGACTACCACTCGACCATGTAATGTTCTGACTTCAACACTTAAACAATTTTCAACATGTTCAATACCAGTAAGTTGCCACCCGATCGGACTACAATTCGATCGAACAACAAACTGCTGTGAACTTGTTCTCGCTAAAGTGCCCAACCTATCGGACTGTCGCCCGATCGAACGGTCGTTCGATCGATCGACCTGAAAGGTAGAGATACTTCTATGTTTTCAAAATGCTACAACGAAAACTTCAAAAGTCAAGCCATCATACACAAACACATCCTTCCAAAAGGAAGTAACAATCCACTCGAACGGTCATCCGACCGAACGACCGTCCGAACGGATTGTCACTCAAACGACCTGCTGTCTGATCGGACTACCATCCGATCGAATTGCTTTCCTACCCACTTGCACTCGCTATCGTTTTACGCGTCGCTTATCGTTATGCTATCAATCTGTTCAGGCTAACCCTACTCTCTAGCGCTCCCTTCAATCCATCAATCGCTGTGAGTATACTCGAACCCTTTTGACTTTGCGCACTTTTGGGTGTTACATACGTTACTTATGCGAAATCACATCGAACACACTGCGCAATACTTTAAACGCTAACTGTTATCGCATGTATACGTGACTTAATGAATGCTTGTTTGTTATGTTTACACATGGAATGTTGTCTACCTGCCTTAGCAATGATAGTACTATTAGTTTGGACTCAGCACCTGTTCACTCAGGGGTTGTTAAGGACAATTACCTTCATGGCTCACAGTGGTGAGTGTGTATCGCGAACTGCCTTGGGCGGTCAACCCGCAGTCATTGGTATCGATAGGTTCATGTCGATAACTAATATGCCTCATTTTACACTGTGTACGTGCTAGTTATGCGTAACGCTTTCGAACTCTATATGCTATTATCAAACTTGTATGCTCACCTTTACACTATGTGTATTGACTTTTACTTTAACGTATGTGACAGGTGCTTAGGATGCATATTTGCTTACTTTGCTGTGAAATCAAGGCTAGGAAAGACCTAGGTCAACAATAAACTATTGTCTGTAATAAAAATCTGAGTTGTCAGAACAGAACAATTTGACTAGATCTTTTCTGTAATAATTGTATTATCATCTATGACATGGTATGGGACGTGTTGCTTTAAATATTTGGTAAATATAGTTGTTATGGAAACTTCTGGACAATCTGTTTCGCTCAGTGCCGCGCCCCGATGTTTCCGCCATCGGTTGGGGTGTGACAGGTACTTCCTATATATAAGTGTTTTAGCCATATTGTCGAACTTTCATGGGAAGGTTCCATGCGGGACCGACTTCAAAATATAAACTTTTTTTGACATTAATAAAACCCTTGTGTAAACAAAGCCTTTTCTTACAAAAACTTTTTCTAAATTTAATCTAAACCTTGTACAAAACGAGATTTTCTTATAACGCTGGCGTAACAATCGACTCAAGCTAACGTCGTGTGAAGAGGAAATTTCAAAATCTTTAGTAACCTAATAAAACTTCTCTCATGGCGCGGGTGTGAACATCGATGTGACAACTGTCAAATTTGCATACATCCGTACAATTATTAAATAACGATTAGTGCTTAATGACTGTGCTAAATTACAATTAATTACTTGAATTGCTTCTGATTATTACCATATACATACATGTGCATCATATATTGCTTAATGTCATGTCATTATTGCATGAGAACTTTATTGATTCAAATGATGCACGAAAACAGTTAGCACAGTTATCCGGCAAATCAGAAAAATGCTGACAGAGTTCAGTAGAAAGACGAACATTGTATTGAGACACAGAATGAGCCAGAAACCAAGTATTACACTAGTATAGTGTGTAGGAAAGTAAGGATCACAAAACTGCCTTCCTAGTGATAGTTTAAGTGCCGGAAAGTGCCTAAAACTCACATAAACTGCAGAATTCTGCAGAAAATATGCAAATTCAGCATTTAAACACATTTATATCATGCAGAAATATGCTTAAATGGTCCTGAATACTTTCCTTAGTGTCGGGAATCGAAACTGTCATAAAAGGTAACATAAAGCACACTAAACTACGTAGTTTAGCACCTTAACGAACCGGTAACCAACCGAACAACCGGACACTACCCGAAACACCAAATTTTCACTAAAAGCATTGTTTTAACATTACCAAGCTAGTTATGGCTCCCGAACATCATAACACACTATATAAATATCAACTAACTAAACACCTAACTATATACTTGATTTTCAACTATGAACTTACCATATGGTTTTAGCCTAGTCTACTCCCCCCAACCTATGGATGGCCAACATCATGGCCCCACACTTGATTTTCTTCACATATTATAATGGATCTTGTCCCATACTTTAGATAGCATAAAATCCATGAAGATCTTGAGATGTTGGAAATTAGATTATATAAACCCTGAGTTATAACCTACCTTACCCTCATCTTCTTAAAACAACTACAACCCCCTTATCTTTCCCCCATAGCTACGGCCAAGAGCACCCCACACCCATCCATCATCTTGAATCGTTTCCCATCCAATCCACATATGTTCAAAGGTGTTAGAAGGTGCACAAAGAAGCTTGGAGCTTTCGAAAGTTGAAGGACCTTCACCATTTGCTTTTATCCACTTCATTTCTTCCCTTGATCATCCCTAGCCTTGAGCTAGTAGTAAGAACACTAATCTTTTCATTTTACATCTTGTTTAAGTGGTTAAAAGATGACACATGTGGATTATCATGAAGAACACTAAGAAATAAGAAGATGAAACATGAACATAAGCTTGAAATTATAAGGAAACTTAAAGAAATCATGTTGTTTAGTGTTGTTGTGATACTTGATGATTGATTACTTATGAAAATGATGTAGATCATCATATGATCTTGCTAGATCATGATTAAAAACAAAGTCTAGCAAGATGAGAGGATGAAAGTGTTAAAGATTAATGGATCATCCTCACAAAAGTCATGAACTTGAAAGAATATAATGTGTTCTTGTGAAATAATGATTAAAATCAAATGTAAGTCTTGTAGATCTAAGATTTCAAGAGTGATTTTCAAGAAACCAAGTTAAAAATACAAGTTTTACTTAAACTTGGTTCTTAAACAAATAAACCTTATTTTTGGTGGTTAATAAAGTGTAGAAACACTTATGTAACAAGAAAAATCTAAGAAGAAACATTTTTAGAAAATATGATTCTAATTTGTAAAGATCTAGATTCTTTAAAAAAATGATGTTTTTGAAGAATCAACCACACTTTAAAGAGTAACAAGACTTACTAAATACACTAGTAAGTTACTACAAATTTTTGTGAATATTCAAGTTCATGAAGTAGTAGTTTATGCTTGTTTTTGGCAAGATTGGTAAGTATAGATTGTTTATTGTTTATTGTTGATTGTTGATTGATTGTGTTGATTTACAAAAGAAAATGATATACCTTCAAGGTATAGAAACCTCCATTTTTAGGGGAAATTATGACAAAATGTTTCTAAAAATTAAACACTTAGAAAAATATTTTTAAACAAATATTTACAAGTATATTTTAAACCATGAACTTTTACATAAAGTTTGCCATAATTTTTGTTACAAAAATTATAAATATTGGAGGTTGGTTTTTATAAATAAAAGTGACTAAATATGTATTTAGGAAATATATATTTAGAAGACACCATGTGTGTGATTATTTGTATATTATGTGTATTAGTTATATTATTTTAGGACTTGAAATAATATAACTCACCAAAATACCAAGAAGTTATAATCCAAAATATTACCAAAATTCCAAGAGAATGAACATATAAATTATAACCAAAATATTGGACAAACCGAACAAAGGAATATAACTCACAAAATATCCCGGAAAATTATTTACAAGTATATTTTGGTAATTGGTATTTTGGACACCAAGAGAATGAAAATGGGATTTTCACAATTGTCACACCCAGACCGCGTAAAACAACAAATCGCGGCGGAAACGTCGGGGAGTGGAGCGACATAATTATTGTTTCAACTACCATGGTAATTAAAGTTTTGTATTATTGATTAAAGAGTTTACATTGTCTTGGAAATTAACAGAAACATAACATAATTAACTGTCTTTTAAGTCACTAAGGCCCAAGTCCGTCTAAGTGTAGCACAAACATCATCATGCACTAGCACCTGAAACACATGCGAAAATAGGTACGTCAGCATAAAAATGCCTGTGAGATACATAGGTTTTGTTTATGCAGGATTCATGACTTGAAGTTAAAAGAAGTGTTTAACAAAAGTAGTCATGAACCTTGTAAAATGTTTTCTTTTATAAAATCATGTGAAAATCGATAAGAAAATCATATGATATAAAAGAACAATGCATGGTTAAATAAATAACCAAGTGGAAATGAATTTGTATAAAATATGTGATTTGTAAAACAATGACGTGTTTTTTTGTACAAAAATGTATCATGTATTTGTTCCTGTCAAAGTGGCTTAGATAACGCTACTACGAGTAATATAATAAAAGCACTTATATATAGGAAGTACCAGCGGCGTATCCACCATGCTTTTATCATATAACACATAGCCTCGTTATATAAGTCACTCACCAATAATCAACCAAAATGTCTTGTTTAAAACCAATGTCAAAATGTTTATGTGTAAACCATGTTCAATGTCATGTGTAAACTGTGCCATTTATACCCAAATGTAATGTATAGCAAATAGAAAGTATCTACTCAAACTATATGATAATGTCTATGTGAAAACAATGTCATGTACGGTGAATAAAAGAATTTACTCAACCCCGTAGGAAAATGTACAAAACAAAGTTTTTGAATAAACCAAAGTTTAAATCAAATGATATGTTTTACAGAAAACAATGCTTTATGATTACAAACATTTATGTAGTAATGTTAATCGCATACATTCAAGCCTTGCGACTGTGGCGACAAACCTTTAAACAAATTAAAAGTTTATCTAAATTTTGTATATCGGATTCTGTCATTCCCAACTTCCAAACAAACCTAGGAAGTCGGAAACGAGATTTGTCAAGTCCTATGGTACCATTACATACTACCGAGCGGCGTGATCAATGTTAATGAATGTATTATTGTCCCGATTAAACATACCAAATGTCATAACCAATGTAGCATGTGAAAACCTTGTACTACGTAGGCTAAGTAAGCATACATAGTAGAAATGTTCATGAAATCAATGTGCTAGCATGCTAAGTAAGCATACATAGCAAAAATGTTATGTAAATCGATGTGTCCATATGCTGAGTAAACATATGCAACAAAAGTGTCTTATGAAATCAATGTGCTAGCATGCTAAGTAAACATACATAGCAAAACACAATGGGAAATCATGTACTATATGTGTACTAGGTGAAACTAGCATGTTTATGTCAGAAAAGCAATTGAAAGCACGAAAGTAACAAGTATGCACATGTGTATCACCCCAAAGTATTCGAAAGCGGTAAAAGAGGGGACTATGTACTCACTTGGGATTGCTTATTAGTCTTGAGATTAAGACCAAATCAAGCTCCAAGGATCACGGAATCAACAAGGCACCTAGTATAGGTAGCTACGTTAATAATCGGATCCTAAATAGGGAGATAGGATAGAATGATGTTCTATAAATTAAATGAGTATTTGAACTCATATGGCATGATTTAATAGAGCTAACATTCTGATTTGGAAGTCTACCTAAGTGCTTTTGACCCGTTTCGACCCGTTATGGAAGTATAAGCTACTATAAGGCGTCGGTTGCGTAAAACTATGGTCGGATGGTTATCAATGAGCTATGTCAAGTCTTACATGCCCAATTATACCTAAACATGTTACTAAATCAGATTATATGTCTAAAACATGTTCACATATGCATAATGTGGATTTATGTTCAAAAAGGGCGTTTTGGTCATTTTCTATGGGCATATAACCTACTTAACAAATGACTAACCAATCCTATGTGATCATAAGGTATAACCTCAGAGGTTATTCCCTATGCAACTATGATCACTAAACATGCTTGGTCGGATCCTAATGATCGACCAAACGAGTCGGGTTCGAAAATATAAGCGGTTGTTTAGACCGCTTAACTTACGACCCTAAACAAGCACTAAACTAGTAGTGACGAGTTAAACATGTCAAAACATGTTTAACAAACTTAGAAAACTGATTTGGTATCAAAACAAAGGGTTTTGATACCTAAAAGTAGTTCCGTTGCAAAATGCGCGCGAATACGCATTTTGACCGAAACTTTGACTCGTCACTACACCTAGTTAACGTGGTAATCAGTAGGTATAATCGCTAAGGATTATAACCATCGTGATTACAATCACGTTGCAAAGTTCAATTGAACTTTGACTTGACCAATTGATGGTCAAAACCGAAAGTCAAACTGTTGGTCAAACAGTTTGACTTTCAGCTCTAATAAGCTGAAAATCACTACTAAGCCATGAAAGAACACTTACAAGGTATTCAAAGGCTAGAAGGATGATCTTAGAACTCAGGTAGTTGGTTCCTTTGCAGGGATTCCTCCACTTAGAGTTCCAAAATGAGACTGAGCAAGGAATGAGGAAGAGGTGGGGGGTATTTATAGTTGTGGTGAGGCTCTAGGATCATTACAAGTGGTTTGTTTGGCCACCAAGCAAGAAATCCTAGCCATACATGTGTATATGACAGCTATCCTTTGCTTGGAGAGGTGTTTACTTGGCTACCACACAAAGAAATTGCAAGAATGGTCCCTGAAATATCAAACTGCTGCTGACAATGATGATTCTGTCCAGATGTGGTGGTGGCGTGGTGCCACAGCACAGCCTCTAGGCTGTGGCGCGACGCGTGGGTGATGCCAGAAGTTTCCGAATTGACAGTTTCAGTCCCTACACACATATTCATGCACATTTGACGTATTTAACCTCCGTTAAGCCATTTACAAGGATCTACAAGGTTTTCAAAGTATAGGGGACATGAAATATGCTTGGAAATATCATGGATGTCGGTTCGTTTGGTTGTACGATCACGTTGTTCGGTTAATTACGGCGAAACTTGAACGGACGCGAAAACGATCCAAATTAAGCGACGAATGGTATTTTTGCATTCCGATCACTAAAATAAAATATTTTTGTGTCAAAAAAATTTTTTGGATGTCCGGGTGAGGTCAGAACGTAAGATATGCGCGTAAATGCAAACTTACGCCCATTTTGACACTTTTAGTCCCTGTATGATCGAATAAGCATATTTTCGCACACCGAACCACTCAAAGCTTATTTCTAAGATATGTTTAGGTTATTTATGGTATGTTTAACTTATGATCATATTCCAGGATGTACGTTGCCTTACGAAACGGCAGACTTTTGCAGTTTGACGCAAATAGTCCCTGCGAGCGAATAAACTTGTTTTTGCCATACCAAACCCTTTAAAACTTATTTCTAAGTTATGTAAAGGTTATTTAAGGTATGTTAAGCTTATGTTGCTGTTCCGGAGTGTTTGGAGCGTTAAACTGATTATGTTTATGCATCAGTTTGCGTTTAACTTTCCAGAAAGCGATATAGAGTTTAAAATCGATCAAAACTCAAAACGTGCAAAATGTCAAACATAAATAAACAAATTTTGGGATCAAAAAACATTGTTTTATTGATATTGAGTTGTTCAGAGTTTGTACAATGATAACACAAGCACAGATGTCACAGTCTCCTCTACTTTAGGAAATTTCGTCCCGAAATTTATTTAGAGGAAACTTGTGAGAATAGATGAGGATATTTCGCTTTCATTTGATCTTCACGTTCCCAAGTAAATTCTGGGCCACTTTTAGATTCCCAATGAACTTTGACAATTGGGATGCGCTTGTGTTTGAGCTTTTTGACTTCACGGTCCATGATTTCCACAGGTTTCTCAACGAAATGCATCGTGTTATCAACACGAATTTCATCAAGTGGTATGTGGAGGTTCTCATCAGCTAAACACTTTTTGAGATTGTACACGTGGAAAGTTGGATGAACATTTCCAAGTTCAGGAGGTAGCTCAAGTCTGTAGGCTACTTTTTCGATTCTTTCAACGATCTTGCATGGTCCAACATAGCGTGGTGCAAGTTTTCCTTTCTTTCCAAATCTAATCACACCTTTCCAAGGGGATACCTTGAGTAGGACGTGATAACCGACTTGAAATTCTAAGGGCTTGCGTCGTCGATCCGCGTAACTCTTTTGACGGCTTCTAGCTGTCTGAAGGTTATCACGAATCTTCTTAACCTTATCTGTAGTCTCTATAATGAGTTCAGGTCAAGTAAGCTGAGCTTCGCCTATCTCATTCCAGCAGACCGGTGAACAACATTTTCGTCCTTATAAACCTTCGAAAGGAGCCATGTTGATGCTAGAGTGATAACTATTGTTGTAGGAGAATTCGATCAATGGTAGATGCGAATCCCAACTACCACCAAAATCAATCACACAAGCTCTAAGCATATCCTCCAGTGTCTGGATTGTTCTTTTAGATTGACCATCTGTTTAGGGATGCTATGCTGTGCTCAAATTGACTTAGGTTCCCATGGCAGATTGCATGGTCCTCCAAAAGCGAGATGAGAATCGAGCAGCTCTGTCAGATATGATGTTCAAAGGAACGCCATGTCGAGATACAATCTCATCAACACAGATTTTAGCAAGCTTGCAGCAGATAGATCCTCATGGATTGGCAAGAAATATGCTGACTTTGTTAGACGATCAACGATTACCCAAATGGCATCATGACCTCTTTTAGTACGTGGTAGCTTGGTAATGAGATCCATAGCAATGTTTTCCCATTTCCAAACTGGAATCTCCGGTTGCTCCAATAATCCAGAGGGATGTTGATGTTCTGCCTTAACTTTAAGACAAGTAAGGCTTTTCGAAACATATAAGGCAATGTCTTTCTTCATACCCGGCTACTAGTACTGGGTTCGAAGATCCTTATACATTTCATCTGCACCAGGATGAATAGAATAACGAGACTTGTGAGCTACATCCATTAGCAAGGTGCGAAGATTGTCTTGACTTGGGACCCACAAACGGCCCATGAAATAAAATAACCCAAAGCATCTCAGTTCAAGTTCAGGTTTAAGATGATATGTTAATTCTTTACCCATCAAACCTTGTGTAACACAAGTATGTTGAGCCTGAGAAATGCGGGTTTGAATGTCAGATCGAACTTGAACACAGTGAAGCTTGACACATTCCTTACGACTTAATGCGTCAGCCACGACATTCGCCTTTCCAGGATGGTAGCGAATTTCGCAATCGTAGTCGTTTAGAAGTTCAACCCAACGTCGTTGCCTCATGTTAAGTTCCTTCTGATTGAAAATATGCTGGAGACTCTTGTGGTCAGTAAACACTACACACTTTGTACCGTAAAGGTAGTGTCTCCAGATTTTGAGAGAAAAAACTACTGCACCTAACTCAAGATCATGAGTTGTGTAGTTTTTCTCGTGTACCTTCAGCTGTCTTGATGCATAAGCTATGACTTTGTTTCTTTGCATAAGAACACAGCCAAGGCCTAAGTTAGACGCATCATAGTATACGACAAAATCGTCGTTGCCCTTAGGTAAAGATAGAATAGGTGCATCACAGAGCTTATGTTTCAAGGTCTGAAAAGCTTCCTCCTGTTTGGGTCCCCACTCAAAAGGTTTGTTCTTCTGATATAAAGCAGTGAGAGGAACCGTAATTTTGGAGAAGTTTTTAATGAAACGGCGGTAATAACCCGTTAGACCAAGAAATGAACGAACCTCGGTAGGAGTAGTAGGTGTATCCCAATCCTTAATCGCACTGATTTTGGCGGGATCTACATGTATACCTAGTTCGTTAATGATGTGCCCCAAAAATTGAACTTCCTTAAGCCAGAATTCACACTTGGAGAATTTGGCGAAAAAGCTGTTCTTTCTTTAGGAGCTCCATCGTAAGACGGAGATGTTGCTCATGATCAGCTTGTGTCTTAGAATAGATTAGGATGTGATCAATGAATACGATGATGAACTTGTCCAAATAAGGCTTACAAACCCTATTCAAGTCCATGAAAACAGCAAGAGCATTTGTTAGACCGAAAGGCATAACAGTAAACTCATAATGACCATATCTTGTATGGAAAGCTGTCTTGGGAATATCTTCTTCAAGTACTCGAAGTTGATGATACCCAGAACATAGATCAATCTTTGAAAAGAAAGTTGCGCCATGTAGCTGATCAAAGAGATCATCAATGCGAGGTATAGGATATCGATTCTTGATGGTAAGCTTGTTAAGCTCATGATAATCGATACACATCCTGAAAGATCCATCTTTCTTTTTCACGAATAGGCAGGAGCGCCCCAAGGTGAAAAGTTCAGACGAATGAATCCTTTGTCAGAAAGCTCCTGAAGCTGCTTAGATAAATCTTGCATCTCAGACGGTGCAAGACGGTAAGGTGATTTAGCAATAGGATTTGCACCAGGTACAAGATCAATTCGGAACTCAACTTGGCGCACAGGGGGTAAACCAGGTAATTCTTCAGGAAATACCTCAGGATAATCCCGAACAACAGGGATATCTTGGATAGTCTTACCTTTGTCTTTCTCCTCTACGACATGTGCCAAGAAGGCGACATATTTCTTTCGTATGTATTTTTGGGCTTGGCTACAAGACATGAGTTTAAGGCTACTAACATGTTTCTCCCCACGAACTTCTAAGGTTTCACCAGTCGAAAGGGGTATGCGGACAATCTTCTCAAAACAAACCACCTCAGCATGGTACTTGGCTAACCAATCCATTCCTACTATAACATCGAAGCTCCCAAGTTGCATCGGTGTGAGGTCAATAGGGAAAACATGGTTATTAAGGTTCAACTAGCAATTTTGAAGAACAGAATCGAGTACAATAGGTTCACCACTAGCTACTTCTACTGTCAAGGGCTTTCCTAGTTTTGTTCTAGTCATCGAAGCAAAGGCTCAAAAGCTAAGGACACAAAACTCTTATCGGCACCCGAATCAAATAGAACAGAAGCAGGTTGGTTGTTAACAAAGAACGTACCATTCACCACTTCGTTATCTACGCGTGCCTCATTTGCATTCAGATTAAAAGCTCTACCACGAGCCTGTTCCTGATTTGCGTTTGCCAACCTAGGGCAGTTGTTCCTGTAGTGGGTCAGATCCCCACAGTTGAAACATGAACCATGCAGATAGTGAGGTAGAGCAGGATTCTGGGCAGGGTTTTGTGCTATGTTTGAGCTGCCTTATTTTGGTTCGGAGCAAAGCGGCAGGTATTAATGAGATGACCAGACTTGCCACAGCTTGTCCAGATACGACATTGCACCTGTGGTTGATGGTGGTCATTTTTTTGTTACCACAAAGCAAACATACGACGCACAGTGACAAATCAAAGTAAATAGGTCATAATAATGTATCGCTGAAGACATGCTCGCCTATAAGTGGACACTCACCCCAAGAGTTCCTAGGTAAGAGTGACTGGCCCGATACTGCGGATTTGTACGAACACTCTAGCCTTGGACAGAAAACTCAGGGTACAGGCATCCACCCTTCCAGTTTGCACGTGTTCACATTATTTAGACCCAAACTTTGATGAGATTTTGAAAATTCGGAAGGCATTAAGCCAAAAGAGATCATCTAAGGATAGATGATTGATTTCAAAATCATTTTGGGAATTTGGAGGGTTCAAAACCTTATAACAAATCATCTAAGAGTAGATGATTGATTTTCAAAAATCGTTTTGGGAAATTGGTGTTCATGTTTTTGGTAATCACCTAAGGATAGGTGACGTGTATTTTTTTTAAGATCTAAACACAAGAAAACTTGTGTTAGGGTCCTAGAAAGTTATAGTCTAGGTCAAAGCATTACTAATAACCTAATTCCCTATAACCATTGGCTCTGATACCAACTCTTCTGTCACACCCCGACCGCGTAAAACAACAAACCCCGGCAAAAACGTCGGGGAGTGGAGCGACAAAATTATTGTTTCAACTACCATGGTAATTAAAGTTTTGTATTATTGATTAAAGAGTTTACATTGTCTTGGAAATTAACATAAACATAACATAATTAACTGTCTTTTAAGTCACTAAGGCCCAAGTCCGCCTAAGTGTAGCACAAACATCATCATGTATTAGCACCTGAAACACATGCGAAAATAGGTACGTCAGCATAAAAATGTCTGTGAGATACATAGGTTTTGTTTATGTAGGATCGATTTCAGACCCGAAACGAGTCGTTCAGAGGTATTATTCTCAATACAAGAGGCAGAAACTAACGTATCGAGTTCGAAACAGCTTTTAATTCACTTTAAATGTCTTTTTGATTGATTTGACAAAGTTTTACAACAAGATGACACTTCGGCAGCACTTCGACTCTCAAACCGGAATCTAATTTCGTACCAAATGACACGGCATATCCTAGTATTTATAGGCATGCTAATTCCGCTTGAACCAGTCCACACGAAATTACATTTCTAGCGAAATTAGTGATTTCGTTTGAACTGACTTGATGTGATTTCAAGCGGAATTACAAATTCTAATTCCATGCGAAATTACCTCTCATCCTATATTTGACATTTTTCTCATACAACGTGCCCTGATCTATCTATATACAAACAAGACTCGATACAAGACGAAGTCGATAGACGGATGCACCAACAGACTCCCCCTCGGATGTTGACGAAGTCTTCGGTGTTGAGTCTTCAATCTTCAGTCTTTATCAGTTCTCTCGAACTTCTCTGAAATATCTAACAACGTAAAGCCTCCTCAATCTTCTTTCTCTTCTCTCTAGGATCTCAATCTGGCTCCATTTTCTCTTGAACAGATCTCTTGATTCCTTAAGTTCTTCAGCATCCTCAGTTTGCGTGAACATCAGGATCTGAACATGGCTATACAATCTTTTATCCCAAGATCTGTGACTGGCTCTCATTCAGCTCAGGCATCGAAACCTAGCTAACCTGCACATTCTCTACCTCAAAATAAGTTTCACAAATTTAAAATTTGACAAATTTATATACCACTTGCAGGTATCTTTCCAGAATGATTTAACACTTTAAAAACTTCTGATGACCACTTGCAAGCAAATATTCAAAATATTTTCTTATTTAAACACAGACTCCCCCTCACGAAATGCTCATCATGTTTAGCACTTGGAATTTTGAAAATCAGCTCTCCAACATCAGTTGTTGAAAATCTTTTTGAATTTTTCAAAATTTTATGCTAAAACACACTGAAAATCTTTTTGGAGTTTTGAAATTAAGAAATGCAGTAAAGAAATATTTACATCCAATATTTTTGTGAGTTTGTGTAAGAGAATCATATCAGTTTTTGAGACAAATCACCAACATCGTTAAGCGTTAAACATTTTAAGTTCTAAACGATTCACTTAGATTGTCAGTATACTGATCTACTTAAATTTTCACACAAAGTTCAGCTGTTTCGAGATATGAGATTAATGTTTTAAGCACTTAAACTTATTCATGTGTCCCACCCCAGAATATACACCCGTATCCAGATCCCAATATTCAGTCTTACAGGTGAGTATACCTAGATGATATCTGTAAAGTGTTAAATTGCGAGGGCCGTGAGAGCTCAGGCTATTGCTTCCGCAAAATCAGAGAGATGACGGCTTCGACTTTTGGTGGGTTCCCTTTAGAGAATCTTTTCTTCAACAGCACATGATTAGCATTTTGCAATGTTTCATCATTTTTTATGCTGAGGGTGGGCTATATTTCAAGCAAGCGTAAAGTATTCTCCGGGGGACTAGGCCATTGATTCCGCAAAATCAGAAGTCTCGGGATAATACCCCAGATATCACTAAGCATAAAGACCTAGTATCTCAGAAAGAGGGACCTTTCAAACAAGATTTCGGGGGTTACCCATGTATCCGAGAGATGTTCCCTACGATATAAGCAAGTTTGAAATTTAGGTTTATATCTCATCACAATCTACTAAATGTGTAAAAACCTACTGGCACATCATCAGTGAGACCGTTTATCACATTTTATCTATCCAATTCTTTAGCATGCTGTGATTGTCCACTGATGTACTATCATTTAAAGAAATTTTCTAATGTTTTTGGATTTTCTGAAATGTCTTACTCCCCCTAAAATTCAAAATTATTTAAAGAAATTTAAAAAACAAACTATACAATGTAAAGTGACAACTGATATCGAATCACTTCAATTCGCCATCCACTTGGCATAAACAATCAGAACTCCCCCTGACAACAAACTATTTTCCCATTATGATTTCAAAACACTTAAGTTTGTTTTAATCAAATGATTTTTCCGGAAAATAAATTTTGTTGATTTTATAAAACCACTTGTAGATTAGGGGATCAATTCATCACCTTGTTTTCTCAATCATTTTGAAATAATATAACAATTTTAAATTCAATCAACAAATACCACTTGTAGAAAATCAAGTACAACTTAATGTCCCTGATTTACCACTTGTAAGTCGAAATATCACTGAAGTGAATTTCTCAAGAAAGATGCTGAGTCCTGCTCCACGATTACCAACTTAGGAGCTCCGGCAAGTCAGAATTTTACATATGAAAAACAGACATCCAAGTCTGACTAAACTTGGATGTAACCTCTTCAACTTCACTTGGAGTTGGGCTGTAAGTTACCTTTTTTGATTCATAAAATTCTTTAACCCCTTTGGCCTTACCATCGACCATTTTCCCAAAAATCTTTTTCACATTTCCATTAAAAACTTTTTCGACATCAAATTCTTTCTTCTCAGAATAGAATTGATTCGAGATCTCAACTTTACCAACCTTTTGTTTAAAATTTTCAGCCCTCAAAGGTGGAAAGTTATCATCATCAATTGGCGGAACTGAATTTTCATTTTTTACCTCAACTTGTGGCTCCTCTGATTTTATGGAATCAGATTCATCGCCAGATTTCACATCTGATTTCTTAACAACCCACATTTGATTGTCAGAATTCACCCTTCTTTTGTAAAATCTTTTCTTTGAACATTCACCAACTTCATATGTTGAATTTTTAAAAACTTTGAATTTCTCATTTGGTGGTTCATTTTCTCAACATTTTTTTCTTTGAGTTTAGAAACAACTTCCTGTTTGATGTTGGTTGCCTTAGGACAGTTCCAGGCAATGTGTCCAACTTCTTAACATCTGTAACAGGTTCTTGTTTCCTTTCTTTGATAGGCTCCAATGTTCATTCCCTCTTGTTTTTTAGCAAGGAATTCTCTGTTCGATTGTTTCCAGAATGAGCTCCTTTCTTCTTCTTCCGTACTTGCTCCTGAAACAAATACAATTTTTGTTTTATAAATTTTCTCATTTTTATGATTTTTCGGTGGAATGAAACCAAGACCTTTCTTTTTGAAATTACCGTTATGGTTTGGTTTCGTTCGATAACCTGAACCAGAACTGTAACCCTTTTTCTTGTTTAATCTTTGTTGAACTCTTGAGGTATAAGATTTAGGTTTTTCAGAAAGATTTACATCTTTTATTTCAGAAATGTTAATTTCTGTTAGTTTGAAAACTTTTTTGATCATTTCTGGTTTAACACCTCTTATTGGAAATTCATCATCAGAATAAAATTTGTCTGAATCATTCAAAGTATATGCCACTTTGATTGGTTCATCACTCAAATTAGATTTTGATAACAGGAATTCTTTATTGTAAACCCTTTTAACCGACGACTTTTGATTATCAAATGATGAACTCGAACTCTTGGATTCGGATTTTGACTCTGACTCCTCATCTTTTTCTAACACCTGATCAACCACTTTCTTTATTAACTCAGACTCATGATCAGTGTCAGACGATGTGAACGTGACGTCAATATTTTCTGGTAACTCATCAGTTGTTTCTGACTTTAACTTTATATTGACAGCCTTTTTGACTTGCTCCTCATTTGGTTTTCTAGGAGAATAACCTTCCCAGATCAGAGGCGGACACTTGTTATAACCGACACTCTGTTTCTTACTAGTATCCTTCTCTTTCGGCTTCTCGTCCTAAAATACTTCTAAACCTGCAACAGTTAGATAAATTCGATCAATCAGATAATCAGAACTAGAATAGCTTTGTAACAATCTTCTAATTCTTTCATTTTCTATCTTTTCTGTCTCCAACTCTTGCTTCCATTTTGCACTTTCTTCAATGTGAAAATTTATGGCTTTCTGCTTTGACATCATCACAGCATTCATCATTGTCAATGCATCTTCTCTTTCAGAATTTGTCTTTTGTAGACCAGTTACCGTTCTATTCAACACATCATATGATTCTTTCACGTAGTTGAGATTAAACAATAAATTCTCTTTCATTTTCTCAAACTCATTCATCTTCTCATCTTTCTCTGCACACTGCTTGCAAGATTCCAAACATTTTTGACACGGTTTGATAACTTCAACAATCTTTTCAACTTCGATTATCTTTTTAGCTTCAATCACTTTTTCAGCATCATCAACTTCTTCACTCTGTTCATTCTTTGCTTCTTGAACAACACTTTCACATTTCATCTTTCTTTGTTCTTTTGTTGCTCGTCTCTGCTTCAGCTTCTCCAATCTATCTACAAAATAAAATTCAAAACTTTCAGGAGATAACATAGATTTTCCAATATTTATTTGTGTCTCCTCTTCATCATCACTATCATCAGATGATGATTGATTAAAGACTGACTGTTGAATGATTTGTGCAGTGAGAGCCACTTTGGAACCAGGTGGAATGTATTTGTCCCAACTGAAACCTTCAGCCACTTTCTCATCATCTTGATCGATTATACCATAATACGCTTTCTTATTTGCTTCTACGATCATTTTAGCATGAGCAGTTTGTGGTTCCTTTTGTTTGTAAGGTTGATCAGCAAGTTGTTGGTATATAGCTTTCCGATTGTAATAATCTTTTCCAAATGGATTCTGTGCTCCACTTGCTTCACGATTTTTACATTCCCTCTTGAAATGACCTTTCTCTCTGCATCGAAAACAAGTAACTTTAGATTTATCAAAACCCAAAGTAGAAACATTTGCATCCCTAAAATCATCTCTTCCTGTAATCATCTTAAACTTTTCAGCTCTCCTCAACACACTAGCTAAACACCATTTAATATCCATTAATTCCATCTCTTCAGCATCTATCTGATCGTAATCCTCTTTCGTCAGCATAGGATTCCCGATTCTCCCTGCAACCAATCCCTCATAAGACTCTAATACTGTAGCAAGTAACGACATGTGACTTTTGGCAATCTCTTCAGAAAAATTTTGACCATTCTGAAGATGCAATGCGATATTGCAATTCAACACTTGACCATTACTGCTGTTTGAGTTTTGAAACTGATGACTTGATGTAGAACTCTTTGGATTAACATTCAGATATGAAGAAAAACCACTGCTGCTGCTTAGACTTTGATTGACTGATCCAGATGAGTTTTCAGCACTGAAAGCAGTTTGAACTTTTGGACTTAATTCAACCTCTTGAACACTTCCTTTGTAATACATTTTGACATCTTGTTGACCACTCGGATTATTCATTCTATCAATCTTCTGTTGTTCTAGATCTTGACCCTCAATCTTTTCAATGAACTGTGAAATAGTCAACTTGTCATATTCTCCTGTGTTTTTCAAGATCATCAAATACGTAACCCATTCTTTCTGAGGTAATGCATCAGCTAACTTGTCGACCCATTCTTCTTGATCTTTGACAATTTCTAACAAAGACATAGTTCTCACTAAATGGCAATATCTTTCAATCAGTTTCTTTGATGATTCACCCAGCAAGCTTGAAAACAAGTCAAATTCTTTTTTAAGTAATGCTTTCTTGCTCCTGATCATCTTCTCACTACCCTCAAATTTAGTTTTAAGTGCATCCTAGATTGATCGTGAAGTATTGTTGTGCTGAAGCAAAATGAAGATGTCTTCTTTAATAGCTTGCTGTAACAGACTGATCATCATCTTTTCAGCTTTATACATGTCTCGTTCTTTGTCCGTAAATTCAGAAATTGTTTTGATAACTCCCAAATCTGTACGCGGCTTGACATACTTTTTCTCAATACACTCCCAAGATCTCAAATGATTAGCTTGAACCCAGTTCTCAAACCGATCTTTCCAACCATAATACTCCTCAATTCCCATGAGTTTCGGGGGTTTTTGTAAAGTTCCAGTTTCGTTTTCCATGTTCATTCTCTGAGCAATGGTAGCTGGAGTAGTCGGGGCTGTAGCAAACGCGTTATAGAATTCCTCTTCCATGATTCGGGAAATTTTTTTACAAAACAAACACTTTTAAACGAAATCCCGTTCAAACGAAATCCCGTTCAAACGAAATACCAGTTGAAGCGAAATCACCTGCACTACAATTTCAAGCGAAATACCAACTCACACGGAAATACTTTTCAAACGGAATCACTCTCAAACGGAAACACCTGTTGAAACAGAATACCCTTTTTCAAACGAAATTACTGATTTCGTTTGAAATACTTCAAGCGAAATAACAAATTGGAGCAGAATAGTGATTTTGAACGGAATCACTCAAGCGAAATACTGGTTTCGAGCGAAATTAAGGTTTTATTCCGGGCGAAATACTGCTGACGTCATCACTTCGAGCTGTTTTTGCCAAAATTGATTAGGATTTAAGTCGATTTTAGATCTGAAACATTCAAGGGTTTGTTAAAACACTATTGCGCGTATAATGTGAGAAAATTAGCCGATTTTAACCGTGAAAAGTTGTTAATTTTGAAAAAGAAGGTGTAGAAATCGGAAATTGCAGCTGAATTGGTAGAACTCCCCCTCCTGAGCTCTGATGCCACTTGTAGGATCGATTTCAGACCCGAAACGAGTCGTTCAGAGGTGTTCTTCTTAATACGAGTGGAGGAAACTAACGTATCGAGTTCGAAAAAGCTTGCAATTCACTTTAAATGTCTTTTTGATTGATTTGACAAAGTTTTACAGCAAGATGACACTTCGGCAGCACTTCGGCTCTCAAACCGGAATCTAATTTCGTACCAAATGACACGGCTCATCCTAGTATTTATAGGCATGCTAATTCCGCTTGAACCAGTCCACACGAAATTACATTTCTAGCGAAATTAGTGATTTCGTTTGAACTGACTTGATGTGATTTCGAGCGGAATTACAAATTCTAATTCCGTGCGAAATTACCTCTCATCCTATATTTGACATTTTTTCTCGTACAACGTGCCCTAATCTATCTATATACAAACAAGACTCGATACAAGATGAAGTCGACAGACGGATGCACCAACAGTTTATGCAGGATTCATGACTTGTAGTTAAATGAATTGTTTAACAAAAGTAGTCATGAACCTTGTAAAATGTTTTCATTTATAAAATCATGTGAAAATCGATAAGAAAATCATATGATATAAAAGAACAATGCATGGTTAAATAAATAACCAAGTGGAAATGAATTTGTATAAAATATGTGATTTGTAAAACAATGACGTGTTTTTTGTACAAAAATGTATCATGTCTTTGTTCCTGTCAAAGTGGCTTAGATAACGCTACTACGTGTAATATAATAAAAGAACTTATATATAGGAAGTACCAGCGACGTATCCACCATGCTTTTATCATATAACACATAGCCTCGTTATATAAGTCACTCACCAATAATCAACCAAAATGTCTTGTTTAAAACAAATGTCAAAATGTTTATGTGTAAATCATGTTCAATGTCATGTGTAAACTGTGCCATTTATACCCAAATGTAATGTATAGCAAGTAGAAAGTATCTACTCAAACTATATGATAATGTCTATGTGAAAACAATGTCATGTACGGTGAATAAAAGTGTGACAACCCGAACTCCCAAGGTTAGTCTCGTAATCTTGATTCTCATTATTCTTCGTTCATATTCTTGACTGTGTTAAACTGGTTATGCGTAAACGTAATCGTGTATGATTAAGTGTATGTTTGAGTGTATATGATTGGGTGTGGATGTTATGTTGGGCCGCCCGTGTGTTTGGGCTGCGAGTGCATTTGGGCCGTACACACATGAGCTCATTTCTTTGGTCCGCAACACATGAGCCCATACTCCTTTATGGGTTTGCTTAATTGTATATTAAGGAGTTAGGGGATATGTAAACTAGGATTTGGTAACATAAGAAAACCCTAACTACCTCTCTTCTACTTTTCCTCAACCCGATGACAGTAGACCCCCCTGCTTCGAAGCTCTTCGTGGAGTCTCATTCTCCTCTTCGGAACTGACATCGTACACTCCTTCAAGCGGTATGACTCTTCATTATGTGATACATCTCTGTTGTTAATTTATAGTTATGTGATTATGGTTCTGTGATCAAGTAGATGCTTGGTATTGCATGATATTAGGACATGATTTGAAAACTCATTATAAACTAAACATAATCTGGCCGATTGTTATAATGCTATTGAATGATGATGATAGATTGATGATTTCATGTGATCCGATCTGAATGTGTTAACTATATTTTTGTTATGATATGGCTGTGTTTTTACGGCTTGGTTTATCCATAATGATTAGGGGAAACACTTGTGTAATGTTATCGATATTACATATGGTTGGTGAGAACTATGATTATGAATTGTAACTGAATGATTAGGGTTCGTAGAGAACCATCATCAGCTGTGAATGTGCAGCGATGAAAAACACAGCAGCGACGAAAAACATAGTCCCCGTTGGCTGGTTCTCGACGAAACTCCCATGTCGATGAAAGATGGGTTCTTCGTCGACAGGGTTATAGTAAATATTGGGTTTTTCGTCAAACATGGTTATGGCGAATAACAGGTATTTCGTCGGCTGATTTATGATGAAACACTTGGTTTTTCATCGTGTACTTGAACAATGACAATAAGTAACAGATAGTAATGCATGTGATGAAGGATAAGATATGTACATGGGACACTCTTGGTACTTGATAACCCTACTGTCTGAGATTGAGAACTTTGGCTAGATTGTATAAATAGAACATTTATCTATTATTAATTGTTAAGTGAAAACACATGAAATGTGCACTTGTATGAGTATTGGGTATGTGTACATGTTAACAGTGATAGTTATGTCAGATGCAAACTATGTACAAATACGAAACCTGAATGATTGTAAAACTGATGTTGATGGCAACCATTGTTGGAAACATGAACTTGTGTTATAAACTTGCATGAGACCTAAATGCTTGTTGTGTGTTATGTGACTTGTTGAATACATGAATCGGATACGTGTTTATGAAACTGATTATCTTTGGTACCCACGGTAGGGATTGATTGGCCAACTGGGAATGGGTAATGTAACGTAACATACCGAGCAAATCTAAGGTGAGTTCACTGCTCTTTTTCCAAGCATGCGTCCTGGGGAGGGACATCTGGTAAACGTTCCGGGGAGGAATATCGGGTAAATGGGTTTGACTGGAATGTTAAATCTGGTTTGTTGGTTAATACACGTATATCTATCACTCAAGTCCCTCCTACCGATTGTTGCCGGAGAGGCAACGGGGTATTAGTTAATAGCGCTATTTAGGTTTGGCACCCTCACACCACACCGAGGAGGTCGGGAGTGAACTAATGACCCCCATCTTGACCATTGCTTTGATAGAGGCTTTGGGGAATAGGGCAAATAATCTGGAGCCATCAGCGGTAAGCGTGTGATTAACAACATCGAATTTGTGAAACGTTTTAATCTGGTAACTGGTAACTAAACACGTTAACAAACTTTGAACTCACCAGCGTCGTCTGACACACTTGTCTGCATGCTTGCATGTAAATAGATTCATGGTTGGAACTTGCTATCTGGGAGTGCTGGAGTGGTCATGGGTCGAGACGCTTGGATATACGTTTCATTGGTTGTGATCACTTATTTTGAAAAGATGATTAATGATTTACAATATGCTTCTGCTGAACGTTTACTTTGGTTTTAACTTATGTATTGGAATTATATTACGAAATGAATGAAATGTTTTACTTAAATATTTATTATCGTTCAATGTGATTGGTGGCCGGATCCTGGTACGTCACACGTCCTGCGGTGTTTCCGCATGTGTTATTTTGGGGGTGTGACAGTTTGTTATCAGAGCCACTGGTTATAGTGAACTTGGTTTTAAAATTTTTTTTTTATAAAACCAGACTATAACTGAATAGTTCTGAAAACAAGAATACGACCATGACACTCAGCTCCAGATTGCAAGGTTCATCTCTTTCATGTGTCTTGTACATTGCATGGCTAGTGTACACTTGTTTATGATGTAGCATACGGACACACACTCGTCACTATAGCATAATTTCATGAATTGCTTGTTTACTTTATGATGCGTAGTTGGTGTGTCGTAGTTTATAGATTCCTGTGATCTTATCGTTTAGATAACCTCTGTTTGGCATTCGAGTTTGAGGAATCATTTGACATGAGTTTGGAGGAACTGAGATGAACATGCAAATCACAATATTATTGTGGGTGCACACATAATAATAATGTGGGGTGCATGCGAGTCCTAGTGATGCTTAACAAGTGAAAAAAGGGGTTCTGTTCCGTATTTCGATCAATGAGAAACATAACAAACCTATAGGGGTCCTAGCAGTAATTGCCTTCTACTTGAAACGTGATCTTTTCACTCCTCTCTGAATCCTTACGAATCTCGATGCTATCGAGTATTACATGGACACCCATCTGAACGCCTAGCAGACTGTGTAGAATGTTAGGTGCTTATACGAACGCCCTTGAGTTGGACGTCGCAACGTTAAATGACTGATCTATACTCTCCTTACTTCTCTTCGTTTGCTAGAACTCAATCTATTAACGTCTTAGATCCCGAAGTGCGATCACTTCTGCAACACTCTCGCAACATACCGTGTATTACTCAATCAACCTACGAGATCGATGGACAAGAGGATGAATGTGGTACTTTACCGACCTCAGTATTAGAACGACCCTGATTGCCGGCAACGAACTCTAGCAGATTGCCTTCAACCGAATCCTTAACCCTAGTCAGCGACTTATGGGAGTCAACTCTTACGAATTAATCAGGACATAAACGATGACAATTGCCCATGGTGTGGAATGTGTAACTTCTTGCACAGTGAGTAGCACTTTAGGACGTGGCACAGAATGTGAAAAGAAGGACTTGGTTGGTGAAAGATCGTAGGGCTCCATTTCAAGAAACGACATTAGAGGCAACACGCACGGCAACATCAATGTACTCGTAATCGTAGCCTACCGTATGGAAACAAAGGTGACTTCCACAAGGATTGGCTGTGATTAAGTCAAAATGTCAACAACCAAGGGAACGATGACAGTATTGGGAATCCACGTGACCGTAGCAACACTGGTAGTAGTGCTTGTGGAAGGGCATTTAGGATTTGCGTGAGCGACGCCAGGCATAATAGCAACATGGTGGCTAGTATGAGTAGCTAATCGCTTCGTATCTGTTTTGTTTAACCCTAATGCTTCTTGAATCTGAACCTGTGGTGGGGTTGGCTGATGGCAAGCCAATTGAAACTTCATATGCTTGTTGGGATGCAAACTCGACCTTGTGGGACAAGTGTTCGACATCAACTTTCTTCTACTACCCTTGATGGTTTCGATTCAGTAGTTAGTGTGGATTGGTTATCGAGAGATCGCGAAGATATACCCTGTGCGAAGAAAATTTTTGCGTATCCTTCTCCCTAGTGGAGAATCGTTATCTGTTCTAAAGCATCAGAGTGGTACAAAGGTTAGGGCCATTTCAGCATTGAAAGTCCAGAAGTGTCAGCGAAAGGATTACCCCGCTATGTTAGCACTCATTACTGATGTTAAGCTTAAGGAAAAGAGGATCGAGGATCCACCAATTGTTCATGATTTCTCCCTGTGTGCTACCAGAAGAACTATCGGGTTTACCTTCACATTGTCAGGTGGAATATCAGATCAGTATCATGTCAGAAGCAGCTCTTATTACTAGTACTCCATATTGTCTCATAACAGGAAGGTTGCAGGAACTGCCTAATCAACTTCAGGAACTGTTGGATAGGAGTTTTATCGGACCTAGTTTTTCGCTTTGGGGAGCCCAGTTATATCTGTGAAGATAAGCCTTTTCGTATGTGTACTGATTATCGAGAACTTAACAAGGTGACAGTTAAGAACCGCTTGCCTCGACCATATGTTGACAACCTGTCGACCGGTTGCGAGGGACAAGCTTCCATTCGAGGATTGACTAACGAACGAACTATCATCAGATGGAAGTACAAGGGGAGAATGCTCTTAGAACGGCATATCGAACGCAATGCGGCCATTGCGACTTTGTACACCATGATCATTGAGTTAATCAACACACCTGCAGCTTTATGGACCACATGAATCGACCATGCTTATTGATGACGTTTTTAATCATTTCCAGGAGAAAGGAACATCATGGGCGGAATATGTGTCATATTTTAGAGCTCCTAGGGGAGGGGCAACTCTAAGCGAAGCCTACCAAAGTGTGACTTCAGGGTTCGAGAAGTACACTTTCTTGGTCCTGTAATCAACGAAGTGGGAATACACGTGTCACACCCTGGCTTTTGCGGAAGCGTGGTTAATTTGGTGTGACTTCTCAATACCATAGCTTAATCATAACAAAGCTATATGAAGTAAAAACATGCAAGATCATCCATTAAGTTTTGAAAACCAAATACAGTACCATTGTTCTAACGGGAACGTACCCTAACAACCACAACCTTGTTCAACAGACATTACAAACTTAAAACATAACATAAACATGGTTTAAGGATTGTGTCTTGTCCAGGAAAGAGACACATCCCCTAAACCCCGGATGACCTCGGAAACTAGTGCAGCGGAAAACATGCCATACCGTGCCAGATCTCGTTAATTTCCTGAAATACATGTAAGTTGAAAAATCAACAATAATGTTGAGCGAGTTCATGTGTAAGTGAGTAAGTAAACCTTTGTGAGTATAAAAATAGTCGTGGTATGTAGCCAATAAGGGGACTTGTGATCACCAATGGTTTGCAAGGCCACTGATATATGTGAAGTGCAAATAGGGAGACTCAAACCTAGCAGATTTCGACACGGCAATAGTATGTGGACAAAGTCACCCCAAGGTCCGTTTCTAGTTTGGCCTGGGGCTGGGCTCGCTACACCCAGATAGATCTACCGCTCCTGTCCCTCGGTCCCGACATGAGGACTAATGGCCTCATATTGCTCCTACCCACTCACATGATCTGAGTAATAAACCTCCTTACGCTAACCATACCGTATATAAAGTACTTGTAAACAAAGTAACATGTATTTCACCCCCGCAGTTAAGAAAACTGAAGACAGTTAGAGAAAAGGGGGACATGAACTCACAGTCGGTGCGTCTCTACCAAGTATCTCCAAATCAGAAAGCTGTGCGACGACCTGCAAGTGC
Organism: Helianthus tuberosus; assembly: GCA_030545235.1. Taxonomy (NCBI): domain Eukaryota; kingdom Viridiplantae; phylum Streptophyta; class Magnoliopsida; order Asterales; family Asteraceae; genus Helianthus; species Helianthus tuberosus. The sequence goes on from JARYGA010007023.1 coordinate 48,841, forward strand.
TAATTCTATTAGACGGACGGCCGTGCCTTAGCTTTATAGTTTATGTTTTTGGGAAATAGTTAGACAACTATTTCGTGTTTACTTTTTGTATACTTGGTAGTTAATTCTTCTTCCCAAGGATGGGGATTCAATACATGCGCGTTCATAAATATTTTCGTAAGTGCGTAAGTTACGTTTTAACAATCGAGTGGTAATATAATTACCGGTGTAACTTATATATTTATGGTGAAAGCGTTCGTAATATTTTGGAATCGTTAACGTTCGTAAATATTATTTTTACTCTAAAAATAATATTTAGGCATTTTCACAAAATAATCATAAACAGTGTGTGAAAAATATATATTTATCACGCTAAATTTTGTGAAAATCCCACCTCCGAATATTTAGTAAATAAAGTCATGGCGAAATTTATGTTTTGAAAACATGTCAAAAATAATTCTAACACTTGTTGTGTAAATAATTCTAAGTGTTAGGTTTTTAGAAAAATTTCGCCAGAGTTTCCTCTGTAACTGGAGGTGGCCACGCTTTCAAGCGTATCATTTTCTTTTACCAAATCAATCTCAACAACTTCCTTATTCAATCAAACAATTTCCGACACATCAAACTAGTCGACAAGTATGTAAATCGCATAATCGCATGAACTTGTAGTTTTTCCGAAGCAATAGTGTAAATCCCATTATATTTTGTGGATCTTTATATAAAGTAATTTTGATCTCGTAAAAACCTTGTTCTTAGAGAAATCCGTCTTTACAACTTCTCGTCATCTTTTACAAAAACGGTTATTTGTCGGATCTTTTCATTTCACAAGTGTTTACACACTTGTGGTTTATAAAATCATATTTGTTAGTGTAAGATCCATCTTTTAGAAAAACATGGTTTCTTTAACTCTTGGTCCTTTGAAAATACCACTTGCAGATACGTAGATCTGCTAGTTTTAAACACTATCGTACAAGTTAAAACACTTTTACACAAGTAAAACAGTTTTACACAAGTTTATGTTTCGCGTGTGGTAGAGTTTCACCTTTTAACCCTTGTATTATCCAAAACAAGCTTATGTTAAGATCCATGATCTTACCAAACCGGGTTAAACGATGATCCGAGCTACCACAACATAGATCGGGTCTAAATAATCACATATTTCAAATACTACAACATTTACACAACATATATGCTATTAACCACCATTTTAAGTGTTTTTAGAAGACTTTTGTTCATCATTTTGCATTTTAACGAGATTTAACCAATAAAAATCCTTTTAACCACTTTAGAATAGTTTAAATACGAGTTCTAAGTATTATACCTCTAGCTCAAGGCTAGGGAAGGATCTTGACGAAAATGGCGTGGATAAAAGCTAGATAAAGAGGTCCTTCGAACTCCGAGCGCACCAAGACTCCTAATACTCGACCTTTGATGTATGTATGATGTTGGAATGGCAAGAACCAAAACCGAAAGTATGATGGATGTGGGTGGGGGTCTCGGCCGAGAGCTCTAGAGAGCAAGAGAGGAGAGTTGTTTTTGTGTTGTGTTGGCAAATGAACTTGTGTGTATTACTAAGTTACTTATAGACAATTGCCATGAGTATTAACTAAGGGTTAGTGTGTTATGTAGATATTGGACAACAATCACTAAACAAATCATCCAAGTACAAGTGTGTCCCCTTGGGGGACGGTTTCGGTCAAGAGGGGAGGGGGGTCCCTTGGTTCGATCTCAACTAGACAATTAGGTAATAGTTATGTTAAACTAAGTTAAGTTAAGTGTTTAACCTCGTTACTAATGTGTAGTGTGTTACAACGGGTGTTAGGGTAATCAGGGACCCTAACTGGCTTAGAAAAAGAGTAATAATGAAAACCTCAATATTTTCATGTTCCGGGTATAGTCCGGTTGTTCGGTTGGATAGTAATCCGTTAAAGCGCGTAATAAAGCTTTAAAGTGTCGTTATTATTCTTTTTAGTGACACTACTCATTCCTTCAAAGTGTCAGGAATATTTTCTCATGTATTGGCACTTTATTAGTTAGCTAGAAGCTGAATTGTTTATTAAAGTGCTGAGTTTTGTACTTAGAGTACGTTTTAGGCACATCCAGTCATAGTGACTTATCCCTAGAGACGCAGTTCCACAACCCTTATATCCCTACACTCACCACTAGTGTAGCCAAATATCTCAGGCTCTTATAGGCCTTGGAGGCAGTGTTTTCCTGATGCTGGCTTTATCAGCATGTTTAATAGGTTATCCGTGTATTGTGCTACTGTGCTCTTTGTGCATCATGTTTGTCACTAAGGTGCCGTATGTAAATAATGTAGTGACGATAAGTAAAGTATGATGCAAGTAAGTACATGTATCAGGTATCAGGTAGCAGTTTAACAGCTAGTTCAAACAAGCACAGTAATTAAGCAGTAATTAATTACTAATTAAGTCGTACGGATACCTGGTTTAGTGCGGGTTGTCACATTCTCCCCTCGTTAAATAAATTTCGTCCCGAAATTTAAGTTCTGCTTGTAGAAGCAGGGTTCTTAGGAAAAAGGTGGGGGTATTTTTCTTTCATCCGGTCCTCACGTTCCCAGGTGTATTCAGGACCATGTCTGGCATTCCCAACGAACTTTGACGAGCTTGACACTGCTCCGGCGGGTCTTGTTAACTTTCCAATCCGTGACCTCAACAGGTTCTTCAACGAAGTGGAGCGTGTCGTCAACATGAATCTCGTCGGTGGGAATGGCAACGTCAACTTGAGTTGGACTTTTCTTTAGATTCGATACATGAAATGTATCGTGAACACCATTCAGTTCAGCAGGTAGGTCCAACTTGTATGCTACTAGTCCTATTCTTTCCAGAATTCTGAAAGGACCAATGTAGCGTGGATTTAACTTCCCACGCTTTCCAAAGCGTGCCACCCCCTTCCAGGGTGAAACTTTCAATAACACCATTTCTCCAATTTGGAAATCCACATGTTTCCGGTTTGGATCCGCATAGGCCTTCTGTCTGTGGCGAGCTGCTTCGATGCGTTTAAGAATCTGCGCGATCTTGTCTGTCGTCTCTTGGACGATTTCGGGACCTGCAAGTTGTCTATCTCCGGCGTCAGCCCAACATAGGGGTGATCGGCACTTGCGTCCGTAAAGGGCTTCGAATGGCGCGACACCAATACTGGTGTGGTAGCTGTTGTTGTATGAAAATTCGACCAAAGGTAAGTGTTTATCCCAGCTACCGCCCTAATCCATAACACACGCCCTTAGCATGTCTTCCAAAGTCTGTATCGTGCGCTCGCTCTGGCCGTCAGTTTGCGGATGAAACGCAGTGCTCAGATTCAATTGGGATCCAAACGCTTCTTGGAAGGATTGCCATATCCTTGACACAAACCTTCCGTCTCTATCAGAGATGATTGAGAGAGGTACTCCATGGCGCGCGACAATCTCTCTCATGTATATTTCCACAAGTTTACTAGTACTGTCTTTCTCCTTGATTGGCAGAAAGTGTGCGGACTTTGTTAGGCGGTCAACTATCACCCAAATCATATCATGGCCTCTTGGCGTTCTTGGCAATTTCGTAATAAAATCCATGGAGATTTGTTCCCATTTCCACATGGGAATTTCAGGCTGTTGCAGAAGTCCTGAAGGCTTCTGGTATTCCGCTTTAACCTTAGCGCACGTTAAACATTTGCTCACGTAAACAGCAACATCGCCTTTCATCCTAGGCCACCAATAATAATCTTTGAGATCCTGGTACATCTTATCCGATCCAGGGTGGATAGAGTACCGTGACTTGTGAGCTTCGTCAAAAATAACTTTCCTTAATCCACCAAACAGAGGAACCCAAATCCTTTTCTCGAAGCATAACGTTCCTTCCTCGTTTGGTACCAGTAGCTTTTCCATCCTACGGAGACATTCTTCTTCAAGGTTTCCTTCCTTGAGAGCTTCCTTTTGCGCGGCACGAATGCGCAAGGAAAGATCGGTTTGGATAATCATTTCCAAAGCTCTAACCCTTATGGGTTTGATTCTTTCTTTACGACTTAGGGCATCGGCGACTACATTCGCCTTCCCTGGATGATACTTTACCTCGCAGTCGTAGTCGTTCAGCAACTCAACCCATCGTCTCTGCCTCATATTCAACTCCTTCTGGTTGAATATATGCTGTAGGCTCTTGTGATCTGTAAAGATTGTACACTTCGTACCATAAAGGTAGTGTCTCCAGATCTTTAAAGCAAAAACCACTGCGCCAAGCTCCAAATCGTGTGTGGTATAGTTCTTTTCATGTACTTTCAGTTGACGCGATGCGTAAGCAATAACCTTTTGGCGTTGCATCAACACGCAACCCAATCCTTGGCGCGATGCGTCGCAGTATACCACAAAATCATCTGTACCTTCTGGTAGAGCTAAGATTGGCGCGTTACAAAGCTTATCCTTCAGTATCTGGAATGCTTCTTCCTGTTTGATTCCCCAATCAAACGTCTTATCTTTCTGGGTGAGGAGCGTCAAAGGTTGAGCGATTCTTGAAAAATCCTCAATGAACCTTCGATAATAGCCAGCCAAACCCAAGAATTGCCGAATCTCGGTTGGCGTCTTTGGCGTTTCCCAATCCTTGATCGCCTCGATCTTGGTTGGATCCACGTGGATTCCATCTCCATTTACCACGTGCCCAAGGAATTGGACTTCACGTAGCCAAAATTCGCACTTGGAGAATTTGGCATACAGCTGTTCCTTCTTTAGCAGCTCCAAAATAGCTCTTAGATGTTGTTCGTGCTCGGCCTTTGTCTTTGAATAAATTAAAATGTCATCGATGAATACAATTACGAACTTATCCAAGTACGGCTTACAAACTCTATTCATCAAATCCATAAAGACTGCAGGTGCGTTTGTCAAACCAAACGGCATAACAAGGAACTCGTAGTGCCCATAACGAGTTCTGAAGGCTGTCTTCGGAATGCTTTCCTCTTGTATTCTTAGCTGATGGTATCCAGATCGAAGATCGATCTTTGAATAAAAGCTTGAACCTTGAAGTTGGTCAAACAGATCATCAATTCTTGGCAGAGGATACCTATTCTTGATCGTCATCTTGTTCAGCTCCCGGTAGTCGATGCACATTCGAAAACTACCGTCCTTCTTTTTGACAAACAGGACCGGAGCTCCCCAAGGCGAGAAGCTTGGTCGGATAAAACCCTTGTCTAACAGCTCTTGAAGCTGTGTCGACAGTTCCTGCATCTCAGACGGAGCAAGTCTATATGGTGCCTTAGCCACAGGCGCGGCGCCTGGAACTAAGTCAATGTGAAACTCTACTTGCCTCTGAGGTGGCAGTCCAGGTAAGTCTTCTGGAAAGACTTCTGGATACTCCCTCACGACAGGGATGTCTTCGATCTTTGGCTCAGCAGCCTTTTTATCCACAATGTGTGCCAGAAAAGCAACACATCCTTTCTGCAAACACTTCCTTGCTTTCAAGCAGCTGATAATCCTCAACGGCGTCTCACGCTTCTCTCTGTGCACCACAATTGTCTCGCCATCTTCAATTGGGATACGAACAACCTTTTCATGACAAACGATCTCTGCTTTGTTGCCTGATAACCAATCCTTTCCTACCACCACGTCGAAGCTTCCCAACTGGACTGGTAGTAGATCTAGAGCGAACTCACGCTCTCCTAATTCGATCACACAACCTCTAATAACTTCATTGGCTTCTACTAACTTTCCATTGGCCAATTCGATTGAGTACGGAATATCTAACTTATTAGCGGCTAAACCAAGCATATTCTTAAACTCTAACGATACGAAGCTATAATCGGCACCAGCATCAAACAAAACGGATGCATAGCGTTGATTTACAGGGAACGTACCAGTAACGACATTGGGGTCCTGGCGCGCTTCCCTAGCTTCGAGTTGGAACACTCTTCCACGGGCTTGGTTTAACTCTGGGCAGTTCTTCTTAAAATGCCTGATATCTCCGCAGTTATAACATCCAAGTCTTTGCCCGTTTCCACCAGCTTGATCATTCCTCTGATTACGATTCACGGCGCCCGCTTGGTTAGCATTGTTGCCTCGATTCTCGTTACCTCCATAATTTCCTTACGAGCGATTACCACCACGATTATTATTCCTATTTCCAAATCCTCCCTGGCCTCCTCGGCCAGCACTAGCCCAACAAGAATCTTTCGAGTGGCCCGGCTTTCCACATGCTTCACATACTTTCACACTACAATGGCCAGTATGATGGCGTTGACAGGTATTACACTTGGGCTGGGTGCCCTGGTATCCTTTTCCTTTCTTTCCACTACCAGCTGATCCTCCTTTCTTAACCGCCACACTGGCGCCCTGCTTGAAGTTTGAAAACTTCCGCTTGTTACCTCCTGACGACTCGACGTGAGTCTCTTTCTTCTTCGGCTCTGCTTCATCAAACTTGTTCAAACGAATAGCCTCCTCGGTGAGAGCTACGCTCAAATTGATCGCCTCAGTAATGGTCGCAGGCTTGGATGAGGTTACCATGCTTATGATTTGAGGAGCTAGTCCCCAAATGAAGCGTTCAATCCTCTTGAACTCAGGAGTGACCATGTAGGGTACCACATGCGATAAGTCATGGAACCTTTGAACGTATTCTGCTATCTTTGGACTGTCCATTTTCAAGTGCCAGAACTCGGTCTCTAATCGCTGGATTTCCGCGCGGGAACAGTACTTTTTTGCGCATAAGTTCCTTCAGTTCGGTCCAGGTCAGCGCGTAGGCAGCAGCTTCGCCTAGTGTCTGTACTTGTAGATTCCACCAGGATAGGGCTCCATCTAGAAACAGCCCTGAGATATAGGTGACTTGCTGATCCAGCGCACACTTGCTCATGCGTAGAACAGATTCGGTTTTCTCAGCCCAACGAACAAAGGCGACAGCACCTCCTGTGCCATCAAAGTTTACGGGCTTGCAGTCTAAGAACCGCTTGTAGGTGCATCCATGAGGTGGATTATTGTTGTTGCCAGTGTTGCCAGAGTTGCTTCCACTAGTCCCTCCTTGAGAGGCGGCGTATTGTGCAATGGCAGCAACGATAATCTGCTGGAGTTCTGCCTCATTAGTAGGCATGTGTGTCTCACGTCTCGGCGGCATCTTCTAAAAGATGGTTTACGTTGGTCAGGCCATAGTGAACGTACGTATATATAGTAATAGTAATAGCACATAACATCTCATGTTATCAATAAATCACCCA